>CANUEX010193328.1:0-136345 GCA_948099535.1 Jatropha multifida | reverse complement strand
TGTAAGACTTTATGGGAATGATTGAATTGAATAAAATAAGGCCCTGTAATAGTTTGAGTCATTAAAAATATAATGGGCTAACTTGTAGAATATTTTCATGTAATTATGGTGTTGAAATCAGAGATTAGGCTTACTACGGGCATCGGGGGTCTTAAGCTTACCCAGGTCCAAGTGCCGGTCTGGCCCACGGTTTTGGGTCATGACACAAATATAGTTAAGTATTATCTTTTATTAGCTTTTATAAATACAAGGAGAGTAGTTTTTAAAATACAACCATTGTAATTAATTTAATAAAATAATTATATGATTAAATAGTGATAACAGGTTAATTTGAGTTGGCATAACAATTTAAGAAAAATAAGATACTTTATTCTTTCCATATTTATCTTTTTTCTCTAATTTTAATTTTAATTTATGTATCTCTACTCTTATGTATTCTATTTTATAATTAAATTGTAATTTTAATTTATATAATTTAATTGTAATTTTATCATTTGCTCTGCATTGAATTCCCACGATATATTTTTTGAAAATCAAATTTTTGATTTTTTTTAATTTTTTTATTACACTCAAGTATATCTTATTATTTCATTAATAATCAAACTCTCTACAATTTAAGCTTATATAATTTGAATTTTTTTTCCAATTATATACAACCGTAATTAATCATGTATAAAACCTGCCCTGAAAAAAAATTATATATATAAAATCCAAAATTGACACACGTGTGAAATCTAAAATTTTAACGCACACGTGTTACATGCACGGGTTTGTATGCTTATGCACCCACCACTGTAATCCACTGTCCACATTTCCCTCCATTATTTATTAATGGCTTCTTCAGCTGAGAAGCGACAGCAACATCTGCCAAACATGTACGGCGCCACCTCAGCTCCGCCACCAACGCCGTCATCGCAACCAAACGGCCACCAACTATCCTCCTCGGCCGCCGCAGACGCCCTCTCCCGCCTCCTCCACCGCCTCCCTCCTAAACTTTCCCTTCCTACTCGCCGCTCCGCTCCTCCTACTTCTCCTCCTCTTATCTCCCTCTCCGACCCAAACTCTATTGACCTTCTTCTCTCTGCCTCTTCTCAACACGGTTTCTTTCAAGTCACTGATCACAATATTACTTCTCAACTCGTTAACTCATCTGAATCAGAATCGGTCTCTCTTTTCAAGCTTACGAGAGATCAAAAGGAATCCTATTTCCCTAAAAACTGGCCTCTAGGTTTTGAAGACGATGAAGATGGAAACGGCGAGTCGTTTTGGCTGGACGCAGAGTTTTCAACCGAGTCTGCGGAGTTGAGTTTATCTTCTTTGCGTGAGTTAAATCGGTCTCTGGAGAAAGTTGGGTTGGAAATAATTGAAATGCTTTCTCGTGCGGCAGGGTTTGAAAACCCGTTAAAGGGAGATCCGACCCAGATTTGTTCTTTGATGGTGGTGCACGAGGGTTCATATGCTGAGGATAAACCTGCAATATCGGGTGGTTTTTATCCATATATAGTCGGGTTACAATATCAAATCCGGAGCCAGAAATATTCATTGCTGGCGGATTCGGGTTGGGTTGCTGTTTTACCTCAAGTGGACTCTGTTATGGTTACTGTAGGCGATATTGCTGAGGTGAGTTTTTAGGTTTTTTTAACTTTTAATTAATCTTTTTTTTCTTGTTAATTAGTATTAATCAGTTGGAGTATATATAGAAACTTGAGCTAGCATGAATTTTAGCGTGGATGTAAAGTTTAGATAGATGTAAAACAGAAGGTAAAAATTTTTTGAAAATCAAAATGACTTATTTTACTTCCCCTTCTCCCGAACAAACCATTAACTTTAAGAGGATAAAAAGGTCATTATCAGTATTACCATAGAGCTATTGCAGACATGGGTCAAAGTGGACCCGGCTTAGGTAAGGGATTCCAAAAGAATGGCATCTGGCTCGAACATTTGGGCTCCAGCTTTTTTGTAACCTAGTAAGTAAGTTTTGAAATTTTGAGCCAAATGATGGAATGCGATGTTTTTGGTGCTTGAAAAATTTTAAGCCCAGCTGTCCTCGTGAGAGATAAGGCATCTGTTTTTAACGAGGATACATAAAGAATTCAAAGCGTTCGTCAACTAGAAGAAAACGAAATGCTCGCTATCAGACTTGGTTATCAGCCCGGTTCATTTTCGAATCGGACCAAAATTAATGATTGTTAGTCTAGGTTTCTATATTCGAAACTGAAATTAGATGGAATCGGCCGGTTCCAGCAATTTGGTTTCTGTTGGATATTCGAACTCGCTCCTGTACTAATGAATCAATCTTAATTAGTTAAAAATGATTTATTTTAATTTTTAAAAATAACTGATTTCTCTCATTAATTAACAAAATCATAGGTGTGGAGCAATGGAAAATTGAAGAAAGTAAGAGGAAGACCATTGGCATGTCTGGGAGATGGCAACAGTTCAAGATGCGTATCAACGACATTACTTTTGACGCTTCCTACAGAAAGCACTGTCTCTCCTCTTCTTCCTGATAAGTCAGTTAATGGCTACGGTGACGATAATGGAAATGAAATTAGGGAAGAAGAAGATGATGATGATGATGAACATGGCAAGAAAGAAGAGAGATTGTTTAGCTCATTTTCTTTCGAGGATTATGCATGGAAAGTTTATCATGAGCCTCTCCTCTTCAAAGACCCACTTGATAAATACCGCATATCTAGCTAGGTTTTTTTTTTTTCCCTTATTATCTTTATTTCCCATATTCTTTTCTTAATTAATTTTTTGTTCTTTAATTCATGGCTTTTATATTAATGTTTTGTATTCCTTTTTTTGTTTTTTCGCTTTTTTTTTTCTTTTCTTTTTCTTATATATATATCAGTGTGGTGTCCAGCTCTCAGTACTGATTAGCTCAGAGATTAATGGAGAAACGTAAAAGGTTTATTTTAAATGAATGTTATTCAATCTTTTGAATTTTTTATGCACGAAGTTGAATGTCACAATATTTTCACTATCTTGTGCGTAGCTAACAATGAAACTTACCATGCATAGGTTACTTTTCTTCAAAATTGAAAGTAATTATATTCTACAAACGTTATTCTTTGATTTTTATGAATGGAGATTCTTATAAATAAAAAAAATTCCCATTGGGAGTGCTTCCTTTTTATAGGCTTCTAATCCAATATATTCTGAAGACAACAGCAATTGTGACAGATGTAGAAATGGGTAGCTACAAGAATGAGAAACAGACCGTAATGAATATCTGCATTAAAGACTCTTTTGAAGGAAACATTGTAGCAATGTGGTATAGTTGCGTTAACTTGTAAAAAAAGTGATGTAGCAACCAGAAAAGAAAGAACAGAGTACAGAAGAAGAGTATGATCATGTTGGTGTAGTCATTAGTAGAGGATAAAAAGGGTTTTCTTAGCCTTTACTTTTCTCAAACATAAAGTTACTAATGATTTGGATATGGTTTTTTTTTTTTTTTATTATTTGGCCCCTTAAACCAAATTATCATAATTAATTAATTAATAAAAAGATACTTAATAATGCATCAACTCGACTTAATTTGGTAGTTGTTGGGGACAAAGAAATACCGCATGCTTCTGATCATATATAAGGTAGAAGGTGCACTACTTAAAAATAAGAAATTAATTTTATTCATATAATTTTGCACCAAAGGAAAAATTTTACTTGGACCGAATCCATGACCTCATTCGTAGACTAAATTAATGAGAAGAAGATTTTTTATTGAAACGAGAATATTTTTGACCATATACTGAAAAAAAAAATAAAATCGGAACACTTTTTAAAAAATCTTTATTATTATTAGCTTAGTCTATACCCATTAGTCATGGACCAGATTTAGGCAAATAATTTCCTACACTAGAAGCAATGATTTGGTGAATTTTGAATTGAATCAATGGGGTTGAATTCAATTTTGTTGATAATTTGGTTTTATTTAGATTCTTTTATATATAAATTTAATTATTCAGTTTGTAATAATATGATTCTGCTTAAATCAAATCGATTAAACGCCCATTTTTATGTTTTTCATTTATATATAAAGTTGTATATTAAATAAAAATATCCAATTAAATTGACATGCATTAAAAATGCTAATAATTCAATTATATTTTGATGAATATTATAATACATAAACTAAAAACACAAACTCAAGAAGTAGTTTTAGTTATTTAATTTATTATTATTTTATGTAAATTACTTTAGTGAAGCACAATATACATATGAATATGGGCTCCATGTTCATCTTATCTGCACCTATCTAAGATATAGACACTTAACCATTTGATCAACATACTTCTTAGATTGATAGTTATTCCTAATTGACATCTAGGAGAAAATAACATATGGTCTACCACATTTACCATATACCATCAACCACAACCTCCCTTTTTTGTTCTGAAATTTTCTTAGACAAAGACCAACTTAAACTTTGAAATCACTCTTCTCACCCTCTCAAAGAAACTGTTGGAACAAGAGAGGGTTTCAAGGGAAGTAGTTAACAAAAATTAAAAAGTAAAAAAAATTGAGAAAGACAACTCTCCCTCCACCAGCAGCCTAACTCTGCAGTTTCTTGAAGAAAAACCCATCTCACCAAATCCATATTGAACTAACACAAAATTAAAGAAAGAAAAAAAACCCTAATTCTATTGTAAGTTTCTATCTTTTTTTCTCTCTCTCTCTCTCTATTAGTCTTTTTCTTTATCTTGATCAATGTTGTTCTTTTATATTTCCATATCCCTCCCCTCTTTTCTCTCATCAATTCCACTTGTCTCATGCAGCTATCAAGAAGAAAAGCAGCTCCTCTGTTTTCCTCTGTCACGTTAGCCATGAAGCAAAAGAAAAGCAACAATCTTTCTGTTTTTGTTGTGGTTTTCTCTGTTTTTCTCTTTGGAGTCTTCATGTACAATGAAGACGTGAAATCCATGGCAGAATTTCCATTTTCTTGGCCTAAAAATCAAGAAATTCAAGAAGAGCCATTAAAGCATGAACACCCAGTTCAAGAAACTACCGTTTCTTCTTTAAGTTCAAGAACTTCACTTGAAGAACCTCACGATCAAGAAACCCAAGAATCTGATGAAAATCCCAATAATTCCATTATTGCTGCAGTTAAGGACGATGGACAGAAAAATGAGTTGCCTGTAATTGATGAAGATGAAGAAGAAGATGACATTGAGTTGCCACCAGGAGAATGTGATCTTTTTACAGGGCAATGGGTTTTTGATAATGAGACAAGGCCTTTGTATAAAGAAGATGAATGTGAGTTCCTTACTGCACAAGTGACTTGCCTTAGAAATGGAAGAAAAGATTCTTTGTTTCAGAAATGGAAATGGCAACCTAGAGATTGTTCGTTGCCAAAGTAAGTCAAAATTTAGGAAAGTAGGGTTTTTTAATTGATAGATTCTTCAAAATTTTCTTTTTCATATACGCGGTTGGAGTATTTTCTTGATTTGGATGAAAAAATTAGGCTAATTTGATAGATTCTTGAAAAGTTTTTGGACATTTTCTTGAATTGGGTATTTATCAGATGTTGTTTTTGTTTGTGTTAAAAGGTACAAGCCAAGGGCATTGCTAAAAAGGCTAAGGAATAAAAGGCTTATGTTTGTCGGAGACTCGTTAAATAGAAATCAATGGGAGTCAATGATTTGTTTGGTTCAATCTGTAATTCCTCCTGGTAGGAAGACGTGGAGGAAGGAAGGTTCTTTTGCTATTTTCACTATGGAGGTATCCACTTTTAAATTTTTATCTTAATTTTAGTTTTAATTATCTTTATGCTCTTAATGATAAAATTAATGAAAGGAATCATTACCTTTTCTAACTTTTCTTCAAGTAATTAACACTTAGAATAGGGATATGCTATGTGCCTAATTAGTACTTGACTGTTACTGGCCATGCAAAATTAGGTCACATGCATGTCATTTTGTATTTTTTTATAATTATGATTATAAGCAGAAACAAGAAAGCAAGAGCATACATATATAACTATATTACATTCTTGATCTTTTAATATTGGTTGCTTTGGTTCTTGTTTTACAGGATTATAACTCCACAATAGAGTTCTATTGGGCTCCATTTCTTGTGGAGTCAAATTCGGATGATCCGAATATGCACAGTATTTTGAACCGCATAATCGATCCAGAATCAATCAATAAACATGGTGTTAATTGGAAAAATGTGGATTACTTGATTTTTAACACATACATTTGGTGGATGAACACTGCAACTATGAAAGTTCTGTAAGTATATATATATATTATATATATGTTTAATTGGGTGTTTTTTTTATTCGAGTTGATTTAATTTATTATTTTCTTTGTTAATTAGACGTGGATCGTTCGATGAAGGAGCCACCGAGTATGATGAAATCGAACGGCCAGCAGCTTATCAGAGAGTTTTGAGTACATGGTCTAAATGGGTAGATGAAAATATAGATGCTAATCGAACCACTGTCTTCTTTAGTAGCATGTCTCCTCTTCATATCAAGTAATTATCTTTTCTTAATTTCTTATTATGAGTTTTTTTTTTAAATTAAGTGCTTAATCTTAGTTAATGTCAGTCAAATTGATGGCCCAGCAAGGAATATTAACTTAATTAATAAGCAATTTTTTATTTTTTTTAATTAAAATTTGTATATGGAGACAAGAAATTTTTGTCCAGTTAGGTATATATTAGGTGATTCTTGGTGGTTGATGTTGGTTTTATGATTAGTACGTACTGATTTAACATATATATAATATAATTAAGTACATAATCTCTGGTGGGTTACCCACTAATCATTGTATATTTATAAATTTGATTTTTTTTTTTGAAATTAATAGGAGCTTGGATTGGGATAATCCAGATGGGATAAAATGTGCAAAGGAGACAACTCCAGTTCTCAATACGACAAGGCGTTTGAATGTGGGCACGGACCGGAGGTTACTTGTTATAGCAGCAAATGTGACAAAATCAATGAAAGTGCCTGTTCATTTTATCAATATCACAACTCTTTCAGAGTTCAGAAAAGATGCACATACCTCAGTCCACACTATCCGCCAAGGCAAGATGCTAACACCCGAGCAGCAAGCCGATCCAGCAACCTATGCAGATTGTATTCATTGGTGTTTACCTGGATTACCTGATACCTGGAATGAATTTCTTTACATTCGTATCATTTCTCGCTCGTGACCTCCGAAGATCCGCACACGCGATTTTTTTTCCTCTATAAATGTGTTCTTCTTGTAATTTTTTTTCCCTAAATTTCCTTTTTTTAGCTTCTTATAGCTTGAATTTTAGGTTCCCATCATCCACAACTTTACTTGACTGAGGTGGGAAACTTATTAGGCATGGAAGTTTTGTGGTAATGGGTCAAAAACATGCCTAAGATGAAAAAAATTGGACAAATTGATACACTTGTAATTTGAATTGTATAATGCAAATTTGGAAAACAAAATAATAAAGAAAAAAAACAAAATTGTATGTACAATACAACTATCTTGGCTATTTTTAGTTTGCTTGTCTTTCTCATTGGTTGTGAATTGGGATCATATTTCCTTAATTTGAGTGTAAGAATTTAAGGAAATTTGTAAGGGAGAGGGAGACATGTTTCTTGCTATTATCATCAAAAGCCTAAAGCTTATAATTTGCTTTTTTGAAGCTAAATTTGGACATTTTTATAATTCTAGATTCTCTTTGCCTCAAAAATGAAGCCAATCTCCTCAGAATGATAGAATATATATTCTAAATTTGGGCCGTATTTACTAGCCCAATGTTCAATTGACTGAAATTAAAAAAAAGAAAAAGTAAAAATATGGATTCTAATCCAAACTTAAGTATTGGAAATGTTTGTGGCCTCATCCCCATTTGTTAACCCTTAAAGTATAGGATCAATGATCTCTATATATTGTTTTAAATCGAGTGTAATTGTAAATAGCAATTATGAATCTTATACATCGAAAAATTAATAATTTGTAATAAATGAGTGATGGTTAGAGTCATATGTAGAATTGGCTTTCTAAGGTGTTTAATGTGAGGATGTACAAATGGTCGGTTCGGTTCAAATCGAATTAAACCAAAGACAACTTTTTTACACACCCTTATGTCTAACGGACCCTAATCATGATGTTAGTGCGTAACACTTAAAAAAGGCCTAGAAAAGCCAAACCTTCCAACGGAATTCAAGTGGTAAAGCAACGGCAAGCTCTCCAAATCCAAGAAAGTGCATAAAAAATGAACATGGAGAGAGAGAGAGAGAGAGAGAGAGAGAGAGAGAGAGAGAGAGAGAGAGAGAGAGAGAGAGAGAGAGAGAGAGAGAGAGAGAGAAATATTCATTGACTTAAAAAAAATTGCATTGAAGCTTTAATAGTTCCTCAAGCATCATTACCTTTCCTTTGTCTGTAGGAGCGGAGCTAAAATGGAGGTCCAAAGGAGCCCCGCCACCCAATAAATGAAAAAAAAAAAAATTTATAAAAAGCAACATTTGCTCTTTTCACAGAATAAAATGTCTATTTATTCTTATTAAAATGAAATGGAGCGAGTATATTTTAATCTTTAAAAATATAAAAAAAATTACACTTGATTCCTCTAAAATAATTATCCTCCGCACCTATTTGTATGGAATATGGATTATGGAATTGAAGTAGGAGGAACACTTGAAGATCATATAACTTAGTGGACCACCTTGCTTTCCAGACATCGCCATGAATGCAGAGTTATGGTCACGTATGCTTAGCTCTGCAATGGAACATGATAATTAGTTCATTTAAGTATCGATCAGATTTTGTCCAAACATGTTCATGTTGCAAGTTCCAACTCAATCGTCTTTCAATTTAATACTAACACATTTATTGTGCATAGGAGCGTGTAAATGGTTTCGCTAATTCGGTTAATTTGATGGATTCAATTTGGTGATGGAAAATTGATTTTCAGTTTGGAAGATGAATATGGTAATTCGGTAAGAATCATTTTATTTTACATTTATTGTTGGGTGCGTTATTTGTCTCATTATTTTCCTTGTAAAAGTTGAAGAGCAAAGATATGCGAATTTCTCTCTCATAGTCTTTTCATTAATTTTCTATTGGTCCATCTATCTTTGCTCCTATCTAATCACTTGCCACTGGAAATTCCTCTGCTCATAAATTTTCTGTAGCAATCATTGTCAATGAAACTTCTCTCCAGATTCCGCCATAATTCTTCCATCCTAGTTATGGTTTTCTTGATTTTCTTCTTTAAATGGTTTATTTACACTGACAACTTCAAGTCAGTAACAGAGTCAATTTTCATATCAGGAATTAGAATTCCAGAAATCGAAGAAAAAGATGTTATATTACCCCCAAAAGACTGCAATTTTTATACAGGAAATTGGGTTTTCGATAATGTGACCCACCCTTTATACAAAGAAGAAAACTGCGACTTCCTCTCTAGGCAAGTTACTTGTATGAGAAATGGAAGGCAAGATTCTTTATATCAGAATTGGAGATGGCAACCTAAAGATTGTTCTTTGCCAAAGTAAGTGATCTTCTTTTCTAAATTCTTGAATTTGGTTTACATTTTATTGCTCTTTTAATTCATGTATTGCTGTTTGTTTGATAAAAGGTTTGAACCAAGAATTTTGCTGGAGAAACTTCGTCATAAAAGGCTTATGTTTGTTGGAGATTCTTTAAATCGAAACCAATGGGAATCTATGATTTGTCTGGTTAACTCTGCTCCAGGCAAGAAGAGCTTGAATGAGTCAGGCTCTTCTTCTGTTTTCAGAATTCAGGTACACATTTTATTTAATGATAGTGTCCTTCCTTGTTTTTGGTGGGGGGTCTTGTACTACTTCATGTAATTAATCTCTTGTACTTGTTTATTAATTATTCTTTTTCTTTTTGAGTACTAAGATTCTAATTTGGGTTTTTTGCTCAGCTTACTATGCAAATTACTGCTAGGCTAAGCTTGTAAGTGCAAGGTTTTATGTTGTTTAATGACATTCTCAAGAGCAGTTAATTGCTAATTTTCTTTTAGGACTACAATGCTACAATAGAGTTTTACTGGGCACCATTTTTAGTGGAGTCGAATTCGGATAGTCCAAGGAAGCATAGCATATTAGATCGTATAATCATGCCCGAATCGATAGAAAAACATGGAGATAAATGGAAGGGTGTGGATTACTTGATCTTTAACACATACATTTGGTGGATGAATACTCCAAACATGAAAGTCTTGTAAGTCAATAACTTAAAAACTCAAGTTTTTTTAAGTTCTTTATATTGTACACAAAGCAATCCTTCTGAAGTTGATATAATTTTCTTTGTGGGGTTAATGGAAGTGAAGAAGGCAAGGAACATTCAGTGAAGGTAATGTAGAATATGAGGAGATTGAAAGGTCAATAGCTTATGAAAGAGTTCTAAGGACATTGGCTAATTGGATTGAGCAAAATGTAGATCCTAAGCTTACTTCTGTTTACTTCATGAGTATGTCCCCTCTTCATATCAAGTAAGCTATAAGGTTTAAAGATTAAATGTAAGCTTTTCTTGATTTCGATTATATGACGCTTGTGTGTGAATGTGCATATTGTAAATTATTGCAGGAGCCTGGACTGGAACAATCCTGAAGGGATTAAGTGCGCTAAGGAGACTACTCCCATGACTCAACCATTTGATGTAGGTACTGATCGTCGTTTATTTCTTATTGCCATGAATGTGACTCGGTCCATCAAAGTACCCATTTACCTCATCGACATTACTGCATTATCAGAGTATAGAAAAGATGCACATACATCGGTGTACACGACCCGCCAAGGCCAGCTACTTACACCGGAGCAGCAAGCTAACCCAGCAATGTATGCAGATTGCATACATTGGTGTCTACCAGGGTTACCTGATACTTGGAATGAGTTACTATATACACTTATTGTTTCTCAGTCTTAACCCCTCTAGAATTTTGCTGCTTCTTACAAAGTGCTGCAACTGCATAATCCATACGTTTCAACTGGGTAAAAAGAAATGTTTTTCAAAGAAAAAAAAGAAAGAAAATATACTTGGTTTCTTAGCAGAAACAAAGGCAACTCAATATTAGCTTGACGTGAGTAGTCTTTGGATTTTGCTCTGAAATGTTGCATCTGGTCCTCTGTTTCTATCTATACTTTTTTAGTATTAACCAGTCAGCTATCCCCAGTTATTAAGTTATGATTAAACACCAATGATTTTTTTTTTTATGTTACTTTTCCATGTGATTGAAGTAATCCTTTTATGTACATAGAAAATCTTTATATGGCCAGGTTTAGTGGATTACTAATTTTTTGAATTTATTATGGCATGTGTTGAATAGGAAGTCAAAAATAAGTTTGTGGATCTCAAGATATGATATTGTCATAAACGAGGTTATATATAAATGTGATGAAGTTATGATTCGAAATCCACGTGATATTGTTTTGAACAACAAAGGAAAAATAAATTGACCAACTCTAATTTTATAGGTAGCATATATTAAGGTACTTGCGCAATGATTCTATCCCTCTTATGCTTACAGATCGGAAGCCAAGTAGTATTCCTTTCCTGTAATTTTATTTGAGCTTTTTTTCTTTAACCATCTGATATTCAATATTCAAAATTTTGTTGATCTAATTAATTTGAATTTGCGGATAAACGCGTAAAGAAGTAAAGTAAAACACACTCTTTCAAGCGTTCAAATGAATTTTATACAGAATTCGAGTTTGAAATCAAAAGAGAAAAGATTTTTGCTATCTCATATCTCCTCTTATATGAACCCAATGTGGTAGTTTAAGTGACCTACAAGCACTTGCATGGGCGAGTTTCATGAGCAAAGATCATGGGTTTGAAACTTCTGTAGCGTAAATTCCCCCCTAGGTCGGCACTTTACTTGGCTCCCAGTGCGAACGAAAATTAGTCAGTTTGTGGACTGTTAAACGAACATAGCTTGTGAACTCCTAATGTAAATGTGGATTGCTTTTATTTAAGATTAGTCAATTTGTGGACCGTTAAACGAACATTACTATCTTCAAACATTACACATTTTATTTTGATTTTTTTTACAGTTTCCCTTTTTTAAGGTAAAATGCATTATCCAATATTATTAATTAATTATCTGAACCTAACTTGAATCAATTTAAAAATTTATTTTTACTATCACAATTCAATCCAAGCAGGATTACATTGCATTTGTTAGGTTATGATATAACTTTTAATTTTCTATTTTATTATTATTTTTTTTGTTTAATATCATATATGACGTTGCCTATCATCAATTTCAGTATAAAAAAAGTGCCTTTTCTATTATTTTTTTAGTATAATATCTTTTCGATGGAGAAAGCAAGCAACTGATGGGCTATAATAGTGAAAAAGACATTAAAAATACATAAGAGGGGATAGAACAGTTGAGAAATTATTGCAAGAGGGAGAAAAATGTTTTACAAATCAGATAAAAGGGATTTTTTCGTTGTACAAATTGAAATTAAGAAATTTTACAATTACAGACTGACTTCAAAAGACAAAAATATAATGGTACCTACAAATAAATGAAATTAAATGAAAAATAACTTTTTTTTTTAAAAAAAATAAGAGTATTTCTGACGAAAAAATGGATAAAATGAGAATAATTTTTAAGATTTAAATTACTTGTAATTTTAAAGATGAATTTATTGAAAAAGGGTTTTATTTCTACATGGAAACGTAAAAATCGTACACGACATATACTGCTATGTTAAAATTTGAATTATACTATAAAATGCAAAGAAACATGGAATTTTTGCTTTCAAGTTACACAATTTATCGCACAACCGCAAATTATGCTTTTGGGTAGTTAAAATTTAATGCAAAAGGCCAAAAACAGCTCATTGCTCAGTACAACTTCCATCCCTCAAGTGGAAAGCTTCCTGTCGGCACCTTACGTTACTTCTTGAATACCCTTTCATTTAATAATTAATGACCTTTCTAGCGACCATTGAAACTTGATTTCCTAATTAAAATCTTTTTTTCTTAAATTACAATGTAATTGTTACAATTTTGCTAATTAAATTTTCTAATTAGGATATGCTTTAATGATGGCAAATGAATCGAATTTTACTTATAATAAGGTTAAAAATTTAAATTTTAAAATTCTTGATCGACATGATACGTTTCATATAGAAATATTTCTTTAATTAAAATTCTGACAATTCTGCTTTATCAAATATCGGTAAGGCAAATATCAATTAAATAAATATTAAAGAATTAATTTAAACTTCTTTATTTCTTAATCCACCAAGAAATGACAAATAAGTCACTTTCTTTCTTTGACTTCTATCTTGCAGAGCTATCCATAAATTTTGATCTTGATGCGTTTAGGCAAATATATGATAAGCAATACTATTGCTTCACTCTTGAGAAAGGTTAAAAATAAAATACATATAAATCTAAAGAAAATTGTATATTCTATTAGTGTCAGCATTCAATTAAGAGTACCAACAGCATAAGTCATAAGTTCAGCTACTAAACCAACTTAAAACAACATTTCCATCAAGAAACGATGAAGAATAATGGAAATGGCAGCCAAATAAGCATTTACCTTCCAATCTTTTTAGTGTTTTCTCTCTTTCTCTTTGGATTTTTTCTGTTCAATGAAAATTTGAACTTCAGTTCCCTTCCATTCCCAAAATATAAAGAAACCTTACAAGAATCTTTCATTTCCAACTTCAGCAATAATCCAAGATTGCAAGAAAATCAAGGAGAAGAAGAAGTTTCGTTGCCACCAGAAGACTGTGATATTTTCAATGGAGAGTGGGTTCTTGATAACTTGGCTCATCCATTATATAAAGAAGAAGATTGTGAGTTTCTACAAGAATCAGTAACTTGCCTCAAAAATGGAAGAATGGATTCTTTGTATCAGAACTGGAGATGGCAGCCTAGAGATTGTCATCTGCCCAAGTAAGTTTTGTTTTGAAAGTTAATTTTTTGTTAATAATTGAAAATAATAATACTCAATATGTTATTTTCTTATGTAATTTTATATAATTTTTAAGGTTTAAAGCCAAATATTTGCTAAATAAACTTCAAGGAAAGAGGCTAATGTTTGTTGGAGATTCACTACATCATCAACAATGGCAATCTATGATCTGTTTAGTTCAGTCTGTTATTCCTCCACACAGGAAAAGCTTAATCAGCTATTCAGATTCTCTCACTGTCTTCAAAATTGAGGTAACTAACAGTCTAACATTAAAAAAGATGGATTCGATATGATCTAATAGCAAAAACTTAAGAACAGTTTCTTTTTTTTTTTTTTTTGGAATATATCTAAAACAGAGTTCAAAGCTGTTTTTCTTTTGAGACAGCCATTTATGATGTTAGCTTCCCTGCCAAGTTGCTGGTATGCATAGGCCATAGCCAACTCAATCCTATAATGGCACCAAAAAACAGAGGCATGAAAAGAGTGAATGAATGGTGAACCTTCAAATTAGTGGGCCACATCGATCATTGGCCACACATTATTTTGTGCAACCTTTAATTTCCTGTCTTCGACTCTTTTAATTAGATTTGTTGCAAATGAAATTCATTAATTTTTACGCATTACAGTGTTACTGCAAAAAATAGGGGAGGCTGGGTATATTAATTCTCCCTAGAGCCGACAAATATAGGATACTTCATGTACTAGATTACTGTTTTTTTGGCATAATGCATAAATTTGATCTGGTGATCATCTCTGTGGGTTCCTGAATTTACAGGATAACGACGCTAAATTTTTACATTTTAATAATAATTTACAAGTAATTCACATTTCATTCGCAAAAAAAAAATATGAAAATTTTAGATCATGATTGAACTCCTGTAAAGATATTCTAATTTGAAGAATGACATAGTTATACTAAAATGTGAAAGTATAGATTTATGATTAGACCCTCGCAAAATTTAGGGATCTATAAGGATGATTGGCCAAAGTTTAAGGTCAAATTTCTGCATCGAACTCTTTTTTTCTTACAACAAATTGTTGATTGAAGTTTTGTATATTTTGGATTTTTTTTCCAGGATTATAATGCTACGGTAGAATTTTATTGGGCACCATTTTTGGTTGAATCAAATTCAGACAGTTTAGCAAACAGGAATGGCCAATCAGACCGTATGATTATGGCTGAGTCAATCTCAAGACATGGAAATAACTGGAAGGACGTGGATTACCTTGTATTTAACTCATATATTTGGTGGATGACCTCTATTTATACCAAAGTATTGTAAGTACACACCACTATTTGGTTCTTTTTCATTTTCACTTCTTTTTTCTAAATCATTAAGCATGATCAAGAGGTTGATTAATTATTTTTCTAATGGAGTTGATATGGAAAAGACGAGGACCGTTGGATGATGGAGCAATGGAGTATGATGAAGTTGAGTTGCCAATAGCATATGAGAGAGTTTTGAGGACCTGGGCTAAGTGGGTAGAAGAAAATGTTAATCCAAAGCAAACTTCCGTTTTCTTTAGCAGCATGTCTCCTACTCATATCAGGTACAACAATCTAAACTTTTCTTTTATTTTTCACTTCTTTTTGAGCCAAATGCATAGATTTGCTCCTGAACTTTACACGATTTGCTTGGTTGGACTTTCAGGTTT
The DNA here is from genome assembly GCA_948099535.1 of Jatropha multifida. Classification (NCBI taxonomy): domain Eukaryota; kingdom Viridiplantae; phylum Streptophyta; class Magnoliopsida; order Malpighiales; family Euphorbiaceae; genus Jatropha; species Jatropha multifida. The sequence continues at coordinate 120,787 of CANUEX010193328.1, read as the reverse complement.
TTGAGGACCTATTATGATGTACACTTTTACATTTCAATAATAGCTTTGTCCCTCAATAAAATAAAATGTGAAAGCGCAGGGTCATGATTGAACTCTTGTAAAATTATTTCATTTTAGCAAGAGACATAATTATTACTAAAATGTCCGCAAACTTGAGGATGTCACAAGGCAAATCGTGTAAATTTCTGGAGTAAATTTATCTATTAGGCCCTTATTTTTACAATGTTTGAGAGTTGACAATGTAAGTAAAACACAAACCATAGGAGCTTGGATTGGGACAATCCTGATGGGATCAAATGTGCAAAGGAGACTACTCCAATTTTAAACAGGACCAAGCCGTTGGAAGTAGGCACCAATCATCAGCTTTTTACTATTGCAGTTAATGTGACACAATCCATAAAAGTTCCTGTCTACTTTCTCAACATAACCTCATTATCCGAATACCGGAAAGATGCACATACCTCTATTTACACCGGGTTTGATGGGAAGTTACTCTCGCCGGAGCAAAAGTCCGATCCGGCCAAATATGCTGATTGTCTACATTGGTGTCTTCCAGGGTTACCTGATACATGGAATGAATTGCTCTATACTTGGATTATTTCTTTTTCTTGAGTTATAAATTTTGTTTTAGTTTTAATTTCTTTGCTAATTGTATTTTTCAATTAGGGCATGTTGTTATAATCAATAAGGTAGAAAAGTAAGTGGAGAAGGTATAAGAAACAATTGAGGCTTGACTTTTTTTTAGTACAGAATCGATTTGTCTTCTTATCTAAATTTTAATTAAAAAGAATACTTTTGGTTTAGGATTAAGTATAACTAACAATATTTTAAAACCTTTGTAGCAGTTGAAGTAAGTGACCAAATTCTTATTTTAAACTAATGTATTCTTATGTGGGTTTATGATGCAATGGAAGCTGACCCAGAATGATATTTCCCTCCCCATCAAGGGACAGTACCGATCACAATGAAGAATTTTGGCAGCAAATACCAGAAAGGCCATTCCTTTCTAACTTCAGTAGTTTTGGCAATTTTCTTGATTTCCTTCCTTGCATGCACATTCTTTAATCAAAATGTTAAGTTCGTTGCATTCAAATATTTTTCAACACCTAAACTCCAAGAAATGGTCCAAGGGAGACTCTATACATTATAATCAGTGGCAGTCTTTGATTTGTATGGTTCAATCTGCCATTCCAATAAGGAAGAACAGTTTGGACTATTCGAGCTATACAACTGTCTTCAAAATTGAGATATTTCTATTCCCTTCTATACTTTATGTGTGTATTTATATAACTCAGTAATCGGACATTTGTCTCGCTATTTTAATAGCATTTAGCTGTTTAAGTAACTAGTAATTGTTTGAGTAATTTTCTTCGAATCCCTAAAAATTAGATATTACAGGGTTAATTTTCTATAAAAAAACGTTACTTCAACATTTCAAGCTAATTCAAACAAACATTATGTTACCGAACACTATAAAAATAGCATTTAAATGACTTAAAAAGTTGTGGCCGAACATAGTATTATCAAAATTTATAAGGGAAGCAAATCTTTTAATGCACAATGTGGATTGATTTTGCATATATTTGATTTTGATAGGACTACAATGCCACTATAGAGTATTAGTGGGCACCATTTCTAGTTCAGTCCAATTCAGACCCTCCAACAAAGAGAGATGGCAAATCAGACTCAGTAATAAAGCTTGAATCAATAACCAAACATGGAAATAACTGGAAAAATGTACACTATCTAATCTTTAACACTTAACACCTGGTGGCTAAAATACCCTACCATCAAAGTATTGTAAGTTCCAATATATCTTTACTTTTCTGTTGTTACTTTATGAGTTATTTCTGGTCAGAATTTCGACTCTTTAATTTCTTGTGGTTAATGAAAAAGACGAGGATCGTTCACGGAGTATGATGAGATCCAACGGCATATAGCATATGAGAAAGTTTTGAAGACATGGGCCAAGTGAGTAGAGGAAAATGTTGATCCTAATCATTCCTCTGTTTTTTTCAGCAACATGTTTCCTCAGCATTTCAGGTATTTATAAAATAGAATAAAGACAAAAACCCAATATTTGTGTCTCACAATAATAACAATATAAATCTTAAAAGAACACTTAAAAGTTCAAGAAATAATAAATAAATTATAGTCTAGCCAAACTAATAATTCAATAATCGAATCGAGTATCTATCTGACAGTCTCTTAAAATATAAAATGATTTGATTTGCGTGCAAATATTGTCTACTGAAAAAACCCAGATGGAATTAATTGTGCTAAGGAGACTATGCCAATTCTGAACATGTCAGCACCGGTGGATGTGAGAACAGATAAACAAGGTTTTGCAATTGCTACAAAAGTGATTGAATCAATGAAGATACCGATTCACTTCCTCAACATAGCAACCCTATCAGAATATAGAACAGATGCACATACTTCTATTTACACTTGTCATGGTGGTGAATTACTTTCACCTGAACAAAAGTCCAATCCAGCAATTTATGCAGATTGTCTTCATTGGTGTCTCTTCCTGGACTGCCTGATACTTGGAATGAGTTGCTCTATGCACACATTATAAAACAATCTTGACTCCAATATGTAATTTTGTTTTTCTTTAAGAAGGGAGATTTTTAAGTTAGCAAAATTCGAACCTAGACGATCATTATTAGGTAGCCGGTAATGAAATTATAGGGAAATTCGCTGTTATTTGTGAAAAGATAATAAACTGAATAATTACAAAATGAGCAGGAGAATAACATCAAGTACACACAAAACTAATAAGAGTGTCTTTTAAAATTTTAATGGCAATATATAAATAAAAAGCACCAAAACTAATCACAGAATTCTCTCAAATGGTGCCTATCTCCTATAAGGACATAAAGTTGGTCTACTTTGCTTCACAGTGAAGCATGTAAACCCATTTTAGAATGCAGAGGACAGATCAATTATGAGGGCAATGGGACAATAGGGCACTTGCACCCCACACTACCCCATATACTCCCATTAGTCCTTCCAGCAATTGCACTTTCCGGGATTGCTCTTTTGCTCCTATCCTTACAAGGATTGAAGTCGTTTGCCATCCCGACCAACACATCGTTCTGTGAATTTTAATATAATGTTAATATATTCTCGAACTGTTTTTCCTTGGAAACAGAAACTTTGTTTGCTAGATTTAGAAAAAAGCTTGTAGTTTTATGCCGAGCATCCATAAGCCAAGAACAAGACAAAAGTCACAGGATCACCATTTCCGTTCTTCACCTAACTTCACCTAATATCGATGCATCTGAAGTCTTATATTCTCTTCCAAAGCACAAATGATAAAGTCTCTCAAATTAATTCCATTTGTTTGGCTGGTAAGAAGTCAAGAAAATTTCATAAAGCCAAGTTGATAACAAGAATACTCTTCAAAGAAAAGTTGATGACAAGAATTGAAAACGAAAGGAATATGAATGACAGAGTGGGAGTTTGATTGTTGGTGGTGATTAAAAGAATTCTTGGACTATAACGGTACTTGTTCCACTGCTCTTTTTAAATTCTTGAATTTTATAATACTGTGGTTACATTTTCTTTCGTTTAAGTTTTGCAGCCTAAATAGTAATTAGGCATTACTCTTAGAGAAAATGAATTCTTTCTCATAGTGATGATTTGAGTTACCCTTTTGGTCTCATTTGGTTTGTAAAGAGAAGTCGATCGGGTGTTACCTCCTACCTATTAATTCCCTTTCCTTTCTTTTTGGCTTATCCGCAACAACTTTTTTGGTTTCTTTTTTTTTTTTTTTCCTTTTTAAATATGGTTGATCCGTTTTTTTTAATATAATAATAATAAATTGTTAACTTACATGCTTTTTACTTAATATTTTACTATAAGGATTATAATATGTATACAAACAAAATGAATAAATATTATAAAAAAATATTGAAATGGAGTGCTACAACACATTTTATCATATTTAGAATTAGTTCAAGATATTATATTTGTACCATATTCAATAAATACTTAATATAGTATAAGTATAGTTTATTTATTTATCGAATAGAATTTAGATTTAACTAATAAATTAATATAACCAAATCAAAATTAAATTAACCTTTATTTATACCACTAATAAAAATATTATATTCTTACCATATTTAATATATCTTATACACCATATATATAAGATAATTTCTTAATTTATCCGGTGGAAGTCAATATAATTAGTTATAAATTATCATCATTTTTCAATGTATAAACTGAAAATTTTGTAATAATTTATTGAGTAATGATGATAGCCAAATTACACAAGTACTTTTCATATTTGCACCTTAATATTAGAATGACTCGATAATAAATAACAATAAAAGAAAATGAAAAAATTAGCTCATGATTTGCATATCCTGCTCTGATTTCAAAGTATGAACATATTAATAATATCCCAAAATTTATGGCAAAGAATCCGTGTTTTTAAAAAGTTTATACCATGCACTATTCAGGCTTTCAGACAACTTTCTTTGACCAAACAAAAAAAATTAAAACAACGTAGGCATGCAAGTTTTTGATGATTTCTTTTTGTTTTGTCGTTCAAATTTCCTGTAATGGAACGATTGCTTATTGGTCAAGTCTTCAAGTCTCTTCAAGAATTTCCCATGTTTGGGATAAAAAGATCTCCTATATAACGGTGCACTATATCGAAGGATTGATCCATCCTTCTCTTAACAGTACAAATGAAGCTTCAAGTTGGTCAAACCCAGAAAAGCAATTCCTTTCCAATTTCAGTTGTGGTGGCAATTTTGTTTATATCGTTAAGACCTAGTCACCAGGAAATTGTAGCAGAAGCCTGTGATATTTTCACAGGAAAGTGGGTTTTGGATAACAAGACACATCCTTTGTACACAGAACGTGAATGTGGTGAGTTCTTGTCTCAGTGGTCAGCTTGTCAGAATAATGGAAGGCCTGATTCACTGTACCTCAATTGGAGATGGCAGCCTAGAGATTGTTCTTTGCCTAAGTAAGTAAATAAATATGGTTAAAGTACTTAATTAAGTTTTTATTTTGTGATCTAATTGATTTAATTATATGTATTCTTGAATTTCGGGTTAAGGTTTAAGGCAAAAAAGTTGCTGAAGAAACTCGAAGGAAAGACGCTTATGTTTGTTGGAGACTCTATACATATTAATCAGTGGCAATCTTTGGTTTGTTTAGTTCAATCTGCAATTTCACCAAGCAAGAAAAGAGTCGACTACTCTGGCTACCCCCAAGTCTTCAAAATTAAGGTTTTCCTCTTTCTCTTTCCTTATAAGATTTGCCCATTCATATTAATCAGCCACGTCAATTTCGTTATACAATTCACCAAGATAGTTTGATCTAGTGGTTGAAACAAACTAGACACCACCCAGATAATTACATATCGAGTTATGGAGTCATCATTATGTGCTCAAGAGGGATTCATCTATCATTTAATCGTTAAATTCGAATAATTTTTATTGTTATATATATGTGAATAATTTTCAGAAGTGCAATGCTACTATAGAATTTTACTGGGCACCATATCTAGTTGAGTCCAATGTAGATCCTCCAGACAAGAGGGATGGCAAAACTGTGGGTGTAATAATGCCTGAAGCAATCGCAAAGCATGCAAATCACTGGAGAGAAGCTGACTATCTAATTTTCGACTCATATGCTTGGTGGACCAAGCATCCCACAGTCAGAGTTTTGTAAGTTTTATCCATTACTTATGTACGGCCGCAAGTTTTATCCAGTCTAATCTTATGTTAAAACAAAACTTGTATTTTTCTTTCTTGAAAAGGCAAGGATCGTTCGAAAAAGGGGACACAGGGTATATTGAGATAGAACGACATATAATATTTGACAGAGTTTTAAGGATTTGGGCTAAATGGATGGAGGAAAATATTGATCCCAAACGCACCTCTATTTTCTTTAACACTGCGTCTCCTATCCATTCCAGGTATGAGATAATCTCTTATGCGTTATTTACAACTACGAAATTGAATTGAAAAGAAAATAAAGATACATTTTTCAATACTCCCAAACTGCTTTTATCATTCAAATGGTGAACTAAGGCAGCCAGAGGAAACTCTCATGGAAGCCCGCAGCAGCTAAGAATATAAATGAGCGGAGCCGATTTGCAAGCTGTTTGAGCTTGGTTCGGAAGAAGTTTGCTCGAATTGAGTTCGAGCATAATGATGCTCAGTTTGAAAGCTCTTCAAACTTTATCAAGCTTAAAAATTTTTTAATTGAACCTGATCATCAAGTCGAGCTCGTGAGCTCGAGTTTTCATCCAGCAAAATTCAAACTTACAATTTTCAGATTCATTGAGTTTCGAATCGAACTTTGAGACTGACGGGTTTTAGCTAGGCTCATTTACAACCCTACCTACAACAATATTAACGTTCAAATTCTTTGTCCAACTTGGCTATAGAGCCGAAAGACTAATCGAACTGTCTAGTAGCTGATTCCATGTAAAGTCTCCCTAGGGATAGTTAGGGATTTTTCGAAAAGCAGTTTCAACTTTTATTCAAACAGACTATAATATATACATATTGATGATGTTAACAAGCTGTGTGCAAATGATACAGGAGCTCAGACTGGTACAATCCAAATGGTGTTAATTGTGCTGGTGAGACATTACCAATTCTAAACACTTCCATGGCATTAGATTTGGAAACAGACAGGAAAATTTCAGCAATTGCTGCGAATGTGATTCGATTGATGAAAATACCAGTTCATTTCCTTAACATAACAACCCTATCAGAGTACAGGAAAGATGCTCATCCTTCTTTTTACAATACAAATGGTCCAAAGCAAAAGGCAAATCCAGCTGAGTTTGCAGACTGTCTTCACTGGTGTGTTCCAGGATTGCCTGATACCTGGAATGAGCTGCTCTATGCACATATAATAGGACATTCTTGAGTCTTCACTTTAAAAGCCATTCAAAATACCATGTAACAAGAAAAAGTAATATTTCTAATTATTGCTCATTCTTCATTTTAAAGTTTGTTTGATTTCTGTCTATTGTTTTCAACTTTAAATCTAAGTTGGATGAGGGGAACTTATTTAAGAAGAGTTATCCTTTCATATCAACAGATGCACGTGTTAATAGTTTAACGCATGCACATGCTAAATCTTACGTTATAACAGAATTATGTTTGATTGGAGGAAACTGACCAGAAAATTTGATTGATCAAAAGAATCAGGATTAGTTCAAGTGCACCCACATGTTCATATGCATCAATTTTATTTGTTATCACATTTTTCAGAGGCATTCATTTCTCTATCAAATTTTTAAGACCTACTAGCAGTGAGTACCAACAAGAAGCTTTCAATTCAGAAGTCTTAACAATTCAAGATAATAGTATTAACAATAAAGATCAAGAAAGCCAAGTAGAAGATGCTAAACAAAAAAACGATCAATAGAATAGCATAGAAGGAAAGGAGACGCCATTGTTAGTTGTAAAAGAAAATGAAAACAGAAGTAATATTGTAGGAGTAGACAAAACAGAAGCTTGTGATGTTTTCACAGGAGAGTGGGTTTTGGATAACAAAACACGTCCTTTGTATAAAGAAGATGAATGTGAGTTTCTGTTTAAGAAATGGAAGGCAAGATTCTTTATATCAGAATTAGAGATGGCAACCCAAAGATTGTTCTTTACACGAGTGAGTATATAACTAGTTAAATTAATTAACTGCTACCAAAATTGCAGAGAATAATTTAATGCGCTTATTTGACAGACCTCATCAGCCAACTTGAGAAGAAAACAATAACTTATCTATCTCACCAATTGCATTTATGTGAGTAGTAGGGAATAACAACCGCAAAAATGGAACTGAAGATGATGACAAGAACTTCGGCTTAAGTTTCTCCATTGCCATCTGGATCACAGATGGAGCTGGTACTACAAACCATTGAAGATACCATGAAAGAATTACTGAATCCTTCTCTCCTTGTGTTTCATCATCAGGCCATCTCGCTGAATTCAAATAGTTGTACAAATCTTTTTTTGATTCCTCCGACAATTTTAAGAGCTCTTCTACCTGCTTCCGAAGAGACCCTAGAAAGATAGATTGAACGACGCCACCCCTCGAAGTGGTCAAGCTTCCTTTCAGAAGAGCCTCACTGTAGGCTAGCGCAAGCTGCAATCAGAACATAATATAAGATGATTAAAGCTTATCTTCAAGACCAGACATACTGATGCTTGAACTGGTTTGACAACACATATATGGGATTTCCATTACCAGCTTAAACTTTATTGAGCCTACTGCAAATTTCATGTTTCTTTTTTTTTTTCAGAGGAAAGGAGATTGAATCTGAGTCTTTTTTGTGTTGCTTGGTATATTTTGTTAACATAATTTAGATTACGCCTGCATATGAACGATTACGATGCCATCCCCTCATAAAGCATATGGATTTCTTTTTTTTTTCTTTTTTCCTTTTGCACCTACTACCTTAAAATGTTCTTTGGTAGATAAAACGTTCCCATTAAGGAAAGTTGAAGACAATTTGAAAGAAACAAATAAATTTATTTTTAAGCTCTGATGTGTTATACTCATCCAAGCCCATTTAAGTTTCTCATATAGCAGGACTAACCCTATAATTATTTGTTCCATTGAAGCCCAAGTATTCTGCTGGCTCCAAAGAATTCGCATAGCGTAAACAATATGACCTTCCATCTAACATTATGGAAAAGAATCTTCAACTATGATATGCAAATGAATCTCTTGGAAACCTTTAAAAATAAAATAAAACGAGCTCAATTGAAAGTGTCAGAATCAAAGTGTAAGATTCAACCAAGTAACTGCAAAGAACAAACCATGTTTATGAAATGTTTTAATGCTGGTTTCATGCCAAAGCCAAACAAACTTTTTTTGCTCAAACAATAATACAATTTAAAGCTATAGAAGGTTTAGGCTTTTATACAGCAGTTTGAAATGTTTAAATAGCTTTCTATGCAAACTTCATGTATTCAGTTAAAACAATATTGGTTAACCTAATTCCTGAAGCTACACAAGTGGTCAGGAAACCACCTCTACAATGCTCATATCCCATCATTCACTATGGAGATTCAAGTAATTATAAAAGGAACAGAGGCTTTGTTGCTAATCACAAGTTCGCCAATAGAGCAACTCAGCACTATCAAACCTAAAAGGAATCCATGCAGTTCAATCAATAGGGTACAGTGCAAAGAAAAAGAGAAATTACCTTCAAACTAGAAATAGCAAGAGAGTCTCCGAAAACGAAAGTACCATTTGTAACTTGGTCAACCATTGATCCAATAGTAGCATACAATGACAAATAGACCTGCAAAATGTTTGGAAACATTAAAACTCACAGCAACAAGAGTTGCCATCAAGTTCACAATGCAGTATATGAACTATAATGAAAAAATAGAAGATCTATTTCATGTTAGATAATTTTGGTAAAAAAAATCACATAATTACCTGCAAAAGAGCAGGTCTATCTTTGCTAATGCATTCATATAATACTTGCAAGCAGAATTCCTGGAAATCAGCATCAGATCTGCAAATAATTGGATAAGATATTAATAATGGTAAACTCAGCTCTAAAGAAAGAAATGACATCAACCCACTTTGCCTGGAAGAAAATTGCTTATGCATCACATGATCAATATTATTCAGCATGTTTCATCCATATTTTAACTTCTAAAATAATTAACATTTAGCACATATGAAAGGTATTAATGATGATTGAAATCTAATGTAAATATCTAAGACCATGTCATAGGAGGTTTTGTCCTTGAGATATTCTAGACTCTTCAACAGTGTCAGATTGCAATCAACAATACTAGTAGCATCCTCTTGATAACTAGAGGAAATAAAGGCCACAACAAAGTGTTTGTCCAAGGTCCCAGAAAGTGAAACACAAACACAACCCTAACCAGCTAACCTTCATAATCTTCCCATCCACTTTCTGCTGTTTATGTAAAATAAAAATAACCTAAGATTTTTCCTAACCTTATGTTCATTGGTTAGACTACCATATGTTCTTTGATAACTTACTTATCATCCCAATATAAGCATCTAAAATTATCACGAAGTTCATTCTCCAGCCTTTATGACACCTCATGTTTGATATCCAACCACAAGCAGGATTTCAGTGCTCTGAGGCTCAGAAGTGATTAAGCTCAAAGGTAGATGAAGCAGCGTTAAAATGAAAAGGAACATCAGCACACTCACCTGCTATTCCAAGAAGGATCACAACAGAGTTGTGCAAAGGCAATTAAGCTAGGATCAGAAGAGAAGGTACTGACCAACTGATCAACTGAAACAGAGTCCGACCCACTTTTGCCACTGTGATTGCACGGTTTTGTATTCATCAAACCAAAAACCTGGTCAACAAAAAATTGATATATTCTCCATAAAGAAGGCATGGATCAAGCAAAGGGTCAATTAGTTGTAAAGTGCAGCACAACATTTACCTTGTGCATTGCTCGTGACAGCAGTGATTGGCGCCCTATGGGATCATCCACATATGAACAAGCTCCAACCTTTCGTTTGATATAGAGAACACCAGAATTAAATGGGTTGTTCTTGTCCCCAAAACTCCACCAAGGTTTATCTGCCAATGAAATAACAGAATTATTTTAAAAATCTAAAATATAGTATACAATGAAATAAATAATACAGCAGCATCCTCCAACCTTCAGGGACAAGCTCCATCACTTGAGGCCAATACCGAGGGCCACACACGCGTACTCTCTTCAACTGCAACCGGCATATTAAATAATCCATCAGCCTAAAATCGCTAACATAAAGATTTGATAATAACATATGACAAGTTTTAGAAAAAATATCCTGCATGACTATATCATTTGTTTCTCTAAAAAGAAGAAGCTCCAGTTCAGAGAGAGATTATATTTCAAAATTTTTTAAAGAGCTATACTTGGATCTTTGAACTTACAGCAGTGCGTTCAGGCAAAATACAAGGGGTAACTTCACAAAAACTTGTTTCTGCATAATGTTCATTTTCCTTAATAGTAACTTCAAGAGGGGCGTAAACGGGTAGACCACTGTCAACATCAACCGTTTGAATCCAGCGAGCCTCTGTTGCAAGGACATACAAATGCCTAAATGCCTGAAAAATTCACCTTCATAAGCATATAAATTCTATGACAATATAAAAGGAACAGGTATACAATCTGTCCATTTGCGAAATTTTTGTTTTAAATTAATTTAGACAGACATTTCAATTTTTATCATTTACAGAAGTACAACAAGTTAAATTTGGCAAAAGAGTCCCAATAACATGATAAAAGTTAATGAGCATTCTAGGAACATCAAAACTAATAGATACTTTTCAAGCGATATATATATATAGGTTCAAAAACTGAAATTGGTTTTTTGCAGCATGTATTTCTGAGAGGTGCCTCATTAGGTCAGAATTTTCATTTACCTGAAGGTGACACCGGTTATCATTTGGTCCAGTAGGCAATCTTGGGTAAAGAGTAATTAGTAAAGAAGCAATTGAACTATTGCTCGTTGAAAATGTCTGCTTTCCTCCCCCAAGAAATAAGAAACCAATGGCCAAGCTTACCTAGAATTCATGAAGAATAAAAAATATCATAAAGACTAATATGCAAAAATTGTTTAACTGAATTTGTTACAAAAGAATAAAATGAAAATGGAATTATTCACAATTTATCCAATCAATTTTTTCCAAGAAATCAGATTAATCTTCTAGGCAATAATGACCCAGAAGCCAAGATCCCAAATTTCATTATGCATTATACTTCTTGAAGTATTGGTGCGTCCACATATGTTTTGCTTCTTCATGATGAATTGAAAATTAAGGCTGCACAAGAAACTTACAGGTGCAAAGCCAAAACCTACTTAAAGATCCTCAGTTGCATTGCACGAACTATTTGAAGTGTTTGGAAAATCCAAATATCTTAGCACAAACATTTGGACCAGAAAAAAAATGCACTTATGATTCCATATATCTGATCAACAGAGCAAAATACATTATACAATACCCTAGATCATGCTATTTTATCATTGCACACAAGATCTTAAGCTTTTGTGATGCTTCAGGAGATAATGTACATTCAACAAATTAAGCTTCGGTTAGGAAGTAGAAAATTTCATTATGAATTAAACATATACTTACTGCCATTTGAATACCATAATTTGCATGACCATCTGCAGAGTTACGGCTGCGAAGAAATCTTAGTAACCGGAATGTTTGCAGATGTCCAGAACCAGCCATAACCTGCATCTCCCACAACACCACCATAACAGACTTGAGCATCTTTCTGAATAGTACAAAGAAATAAAGATAGCAATATTAATATTCAACTTCCACATACCACAGACAAGGAAAGAACAATGAGGTGAAGGCATATTTCCAACGTGCCCCGATCAACATAGCGAGACAATCCCTTGGGAAAAATACTTCCACTTGTAGCAGAAACAGGCTTGATCTGCAAGAATTTGAATAAATAATTTACCATAAAAAAACTGAGAGAAACTAATTGAGCACCATCAGACATGCTGAATGTAGGACCTCGTTTAGAAAGTAGATAGCATATTCATAAAGTAATTCCTGCACGTTTCCATCTTTTGTTCCAGCAAACCTCAAACCTGCCCATGGTAAAAGATAATAATGTTGAGAATCAAATACATGGGAAAGAAAAAGGAAGACGGTCATGCCTCAGGAAATAAAGAGACAAATGCAATAAAGCAAGTAAACATAAAAGATTTAGTTAACCAAGTGTATTTGTGTGAATAATGAATATAGCAGAAAGAATAAATCAAATAATTGCATGTGTCTCCAGAATTTCAGTTTCTTTTTCTTTCACTTGTAATACATCTAGCAAAAATGAATAGCTCAGCTCAACAAAACTGACAGTAGATAAAAACTTTTGGAACAAATCCAGCTTTCTCAAGATAGTTCCCCCCTTGCTAAGTTGCCCGATAAAATGGCAAAAACATGAGAAAGTTTAGTCAGATAGAAGAAAAAAAATCAAATATCAAGACATTAAAAATTTCTTCAGTAAAAACTACATGATCTGTTCATAAGATTCTAGGACTAACACATAACATCATTTCCATGTCTGAAAAAATATTTCAATAGAATTTCCTCCAAAATTACTAAACAGAACTAGGCATTAGCTTATCGTTTCTCTTACACTACCTAATCACCATAGAGGAACCTCATGTTCAAATATTACTTCCACAAATATTACTTCCATGTCCCGAAAGTCCAGGCCAAGAACATAAAAAATTTCAAAAGGGTACCAGGTTTTTGGTTGATACGAAGTACTAGACATACTAGACAAGGAGTACTGCCACAAATAGAAGTCTAGATGACACGCAATCATCACTTAAAAGTACCAACTAATGGAATAAATATCTCAGGAATCAAACACAATTATATACCTAGAGAAATACATGCTCCAGCCACTATATTAACATATGCCTGGACAAAGGTTTCTGCATCCATTTCATCAACATCACTAATATCATCTCTAAGGCCTTCAACACCACTTTTGACAATTTCAGGAATCTGGGACAAAATCCAGTCTTTGGAGGGGTGCACCCTGGAATAAGCAGCAGAACAAAATGTTATCAAAGTCCAGCCATATAGAGCAAAATCTAATGAATGGACTAACTCAATAGCAAGAACTACCTGCTCCACATTATCAAATTCCGAGCAATGACTCGAAGCATTATGAAGTCAGGCCTCACATATTGCAAATCAAAATGAGTCTGAGGAATAGAAAGCCGTGATACAATAGGCTCTGATTCAGTCTGTTATACAAGGGAAATTTTAAAATCTTAATACAGGCCTTTGGAAATTACTAGGAAATCTGAAATTAGAGCTTAGTGTTTAAGATTAGTCAGGTAGTAGCTACAAGAAAATTTTGCTTAACATCAAACACTAAAATACCTTCAAAAACATTAGAGCAAGAGCAATTATAGCTCCGGGTGCAGTCACATCAACATTGACTGCAGTTCCATCCATCATCTACAACTCACCAGGGGAAAGTTTAAACAGTGTCATGACAATCTTATTAAGTAAAAAACACAAGACTCCCGAAAATGGATATTTCAAGCAAATACTACAATTATGGAAAGATTGCCATGGCAAAGCAGCAGATAAAACCTGCCCAACACTGCGATTGTGTTCATCAATAGATGGTGTCAAGAAAAGCGGTCTTTCCTGCTCAAGAGAAAAAATTGAATGATTCAGAGAAATCAAACAAACTCAACGCAGAGTTTCTGAACCCAAATTGCTATCACATTTTAAGATTCATCACATTAGAGCACAAAGAGTATTGATCTTTGAGATAGAACTTAGCAGCACACATTATGAATTTCCTTGCCACCAATATAGTGAAATAATCGATCAACCAAACTGTCCATGAAACCAAGTGCATCTTCCCCTCGACCTGAATAAGCAGCACAATAACAAAATAGTTAAAGAAGAACAAGAGTTCTCAATTTTTAAAATAGTTCCAGTATCAATCCACTCATACCCAATGCAACAAGACCCAATGCAAAGCCTGCAGAAACAGCATAGCCCTCCCTCTCAAGAACGTTGTCACCTCCACTTCTACGTCCCATTTCACCCTGCAAATTTAATTTGTGTAAGGATAATCTAATGAATCAACTATAAACCATCAACTTCAAAATGTTTACCAAAATTCAGAACATATGAAATCCCAAAACACATAACATGGAGTGAACTATGACACCGTGAAGAATCTCAAAATGCAACCTGGAAAAGCACTTTGTAATACCACAAATGTAAAATTATATGAAGTTTGCATCAGGGTATAACGTATAATAACCATCACTGTTAAAAAGTTTACTGTATGATTGCACTTGGACTGGCAACATATTACATAAAAAGGAGCAAGCTATATATATATATATAAACTAAACACATTTCACTGGTAGAATCATTTATGGCTTTGCAATGAAAAATGGTCACTTATCAAGACGCTAAGCTCTTACATATGACAAAACATGCAACAAACTTGAACCATTAAAATCTATTGCAAGTTTACATTCAGTATAGAAATTAATAAATCATTTTCCGTCAAGACCAACAAAAGATACTTAAGAGGAAAAGCATTAGCCAAAAAGAAAAGTCAGCTTGAAAAGCCTCAATTAACTACAGGAGTAAACAAGGAATGATGATTTTCTGTTCTTCAGCAATTATATATGCATCAGACAAACATCACGGTCATTTCCCAGCACAACAAACATAAAGTGACATTTCTGTACCATATCAAGTGGGAAGGAAAAGGACTTGAGACATATAAACTGTATCAACTATAAAAGTGACGAGAGGAAAATACCAAAAGGATTTGCATTGTTTGTGGGTGCACTGATCCTTCATAAAGAAGCCCAACTGACACTAATGCTGCTGACTGGAAAAACAAAATAAGACAGCAAAAGGTGAAAATCAAATTTTGACACACCATTAAATGATCCCTATAACTAATATTTTCCTTTCTCCACGGATAAGGCAATTGTTTACTTCAGAAATAATGTTAACACAACATGAGTTAGCAACTATGATAAATATAATTATTAAGGCTCATAAAGCTGCAAGCTAATGCTTCACGTAAAAGCAGTGTGATGTTGAAGGTCAAATGAATGTGTAAGCTGGATGAAGGAAAAACTAAGTGGGGAATCATCATATATTAAATCAGCTGCTGCATCAATGTGTCTTAAAGGTGAGTTTTAGCTAATAATCAAACTTAAGTATTCTGACACAAGAAACAAAGATATACACATGTGTGCAAGCAACTCGATGATACATACCTGCAGAAGGGTTGGTAATTCCAACTCTGGAAATGAAGAAGAATGTCGAGCAGGAATATGTACATAAAGTGACTGCCACATATGACAAGAGTAGTTAGTTATGTGAATCAAGATGTATGGACAAGAATAAAAATTTGCAAAATCCTCCAAAACAGAAAAGACTAGAAAGATAGAGCAAACCAATAGCAAAGTTTGTTGCAGAAGAAGAATTAGTCACCATATGGTACTACCTTAGATATTGCTGGTTGCATTGTGCCCCTATAAGAAGCAGCCAGGCCAAGCATTAACCCTACAGTTGTGCTCTCATGTTCCTATTGAAATGAAGAGTCAATAAAGCAAGAGATACTCAGAACAAAAAACAAGGAAAGGGATGATACAGAAAAAGAAGATAAAAGAAAAAAGTTAATATTGGGAATGAATGTTAATATTGTTCTTAGATGTGACAGCGAAACACCAAATACTAATTACATAAGAATCCTGGGAATGAAGACAACTAAAAGGAAGAATATACGCATATGAAAAAGAACAAAAAAAGAAGAGTAACAAAGAGAAGGTGGTTGAGGTAGGGAGGTTCCAACCTGTGTGAAGTAGGTGTATATGTCAGTAATAATCAAAACACGTAGATATCCATGTAATCCTAGGGCAAGAAGAAGCCCAGCGTGAATAACATTTGGTTCCTCAGGTTTGTTATATATAATCCATGTTCTTGATACTTTTCCCTGCACATAAAAGAGTAACGGATATAACATAAGATTTACAAATAGCAATTTTGCATGGTGAATAGGACACATAAGGGAAAAAAAATGAACATAAATATCAGACAAGGAACATTGGAAAAAAAAAGCAGCTAAACTTCGTTTGGTAACCCAATTTTACCGAGGCAATAATGCATCTATTGGACAATCAAACAATACAGAGCAGGATGCTTGCCTGCATAATTTGTGAAAAGATAGAATATTACATGATATGCCAAAATCATCCCAGGTAACCACTAACCAGTAACATGATCTAACCTGAAGGGGGGCCAGCCTTAGCCCAGCAGCCACAGCATTGTGAAACTCTGGCCATGATTTAAGCTCTTGTATATTCCTTATACTAGGGTCCAAATTAACCTATCAAAAGAAACAGGATGAAACAAATGCCTAAATACATAAAAGGTGAAGATCTGTGCAAATGAAGCAAAGGAGGAAGGAAAAAAGAAGATGAAAATGAAAAGCAAATGATACAAACGGACTATTAGACCAATGTAGTCATAGACAACAACAGGATCTTTCCACAAAACCATAAAAACATTGAAATTTTCAGTTCAAACACAATCATTTTCTAGAAGACGAAAAATTCCAAATCTACACTAACACAGGAAAACAACTAAAACTTGTTTTAAACAACTTATTATTTTCTATTTTTTCCATCAAAAGATTACACATTTGTTTATCACAACAGCATCCACTCTTCCATTTGGTACCACCATCACAAACACACCACCAGAATCAATAACACCATAGCTGCCATCTAGCAGCAATCAGCACTACCAATGCTACCGAATCATTGCTACGAGAACTACTATCTCAGCATGAAACAAAAAAAAAAGTCTCAAGGATACAGCTAGAACTTAGCATGCAGGTATGTAACAAAAGAAAGAAAAGAAGCTAACATGAACATACAGTTGCATTTTGTTGGGCAGGCAACCGACCTGCTAAAACAAGTTTTGGTACAGTGAAGGCCTACAAAAGAAAGTAAATAAACAAAATTCAATAAGAAAGAAAAATGTGCATCTTGAATATATCAATTTAAAATAAGGGAATTAGTAGTAACAAATCGGAAAGGAATACCTCTGTTAAGAGAGTAGATATTGTTGCCAAAGTAAATGCCCCACGGCCCAGAGGAAGAGCAGTAGTCCTTTGTGCCAGTTGCCACAATTGAGCCTTTGCAAGTGAAAATAAAAAATAAAACAAACTAATGATTAGATGAAACCACCACTAATCACCAACAAACCATAAGTAAAACAATGATAAAATATCCATTAATACATTTTGGGCCTCCCGTTCAAAAGATATTATGAAAAAGTCCATCCTAAGATTTTAACAATTACATACTTCAAAAGTTTACAAACACAAGACAATATGTTAAACCCTCTAAGTTCCCTAGGCCAAACTCAAAATGCAAAAGAAATTCAGGGTAAACATTTGAATGCACTGTTAATGAGCACTAAAGTTTAACCTCTTTGCTCTTTGAAAATAGCACATAGGTTATTAAGAATTTAGCGTGTTTAAAAGACACCTGGACATGTTTTTGGAGTAAAAGAATACTAGCATTTAATATTTCAGTTGGTTTAAATAATGTTAAAAGCTAGTACACACAGAAACAAATATTAGTAACACAATCAAATAGGATCCACACAAAGAGTACCTGTTGGATATCCTGATCCGAGGTACTGGGATTAACTGATGTTTGGATAGCCACCGGTCTTGCAGAACACAGAATGCGTCTAACCTATTAGAAGGCAAAGTAGCCAGTAAAAACACAAAAATAACTGAAATTTATAGCATGGTCAGTGGATTGAGTTCATTTTGAGAAAAAAGTGGGTAAGTACCCACCAGCACTAACCACATAGAAGACATAGAAAAGTTAAATACCAGCCATTATGCAATTTAACTTTCTAACATGTAAAACATACCTCAAGATGAATTTCAATCGTATAGCCTAAATTCTACCAAAAACTCACGGGTGTTCATAACATTTAATCATAAACTAGTTGCCAAAAATTAAAACAGAATCATTGAATTTGAAGTGTTTATGATCAAGGGAAAAGGACCCAAGCAGACCTCATTCAATCGCAGATCTCGACCATATTGCAACTGAGTGCTAGAGCTGAAGATGTGTTCCATACCATCCATCATAGAGCCATCACCAGAATCTGTATCCTCAAACTTGGAACTTTCCACTCCAGTTGCATCAGAAACAGCAGAAGGAATTGTCACTGGGTGCAAATGTAGCATGTATGGGGCAGACATGGATATTAAATTCACATTGGATTGGATTTCGACTTCTTTTGATTTGCGGGGATGTGTCAAACGTGACAAAGCCAGATCTTCTCGACAAAGGAGAACATATGCAGCAGCAGGCCAGTCAGTTGGAGGAGATGCCCGGCACTTATCTAACACCTATGAAGAACTGAAACAATAATTACAGCAGATAAAATAATGCAACTATAAATGAATAGGAAGAGTCATGAAGGTGGTAAATCCTTAAATTGAAAGAGCCAACAATATTATCAAAGATAAATCCTTTCATAGGTTCTACATGCCAAGAAACTAAATTTTGTGGAGCTCAAATCCTTTCACCAGAAAAACCTAACCACAGATGTTAAAATAATAAGCATTTTTCAAAACCCCCCTCGCCCTCTCTTCGCTTAGACACAAAACCACCACAAGCAGTTGCGAAGTCCCAAATTCATTCCCATTTAGAGTTTCTCACATGCTGTAAAACAACGATAGGCCAACTTACATGTCGCAAAGGAAGTGATACACCAGAAGGCAGTGAGTCAAGTTGTTGCAGTCCGAATCTTTCCCCAACCATTGCCAAGACTGTGAGCTCCTCACTACTGCAATATGATCCTGTAGCAACATTACAGTAAACACCAGAAGGTAGCTTCTTCCCTGTCCGGTTACCACCACATAATAGACTGTAGAAAGAAACTATCTTTCTTGCCCAGCTCACAACAGAACTTCCATCTTTATATATCAAAGTTGGGAGATCATTTGTATTAGCTGAAATACAACCGACTTGCAAACAGTTTTCGAGCCATCTGAATATACTAGGTGGAGTTTTTTGGGAAAAAGCTTTTGCACATTTCCCAATTTTCTTAAAAAGAACAGGAAAATCACGAGTATAATGATCTAAATGATTCTCCTGACCAAGAAACTTGGCAATGTTGCATAGTAGAACTGCCAGAAGCTCCAAGTCCCTACAAGTAAAAGTTTGCAACTTATCATGCTAAAGTATTTAGGAATAACATAAATACATTGTAGATAACATTAAGCAATTTATTCAGGAAACTATAAGAAACTACTATCGACCCAAAATTGCATATTGAGCAGTAAATCAGGAAACAATTTAAACTTCATGTGGTGCACTTCATAGAAAGCGAATTTTGGTCCTAATACCTTAACATAGATGTCTATCTTCAAGTTCCTACTTCATTAAATTTAGTTTGTGTATTATGGTTTGAAAATCTTCAGATGGTATATGTCAAAAAAACAGTTAACCACACACATATAATATATTATTGCACATTTTAGCTTACATAATTCCAAATAACATTCAACTTGTCCATAATACATAAGTTTAACTTCCAACAAATTCTTAAAGCCAATGAACAGCATGCCACTTGATTTTCAATTTATCAAACAAAACAAATGTTTAAAATAAAAAAATATTTAATGGAAGGAATTGGAAAGGATATCAAGAAATAAGGACTAGTTAGAGAATAATAAAATTTAATGGACCACAGTATAGTATGAAGTAAAAATAATAAAAAACAGACTTACCGTTTGCGAAGTTTATCCAGTTTCAGATTTTCATATAATGCATGCAGAGAATCCAAACTCTCCTCTAATAGCTCAAAGCAAAATGATTCTTCTGCACTTTGTTTACCTTTCATATTTGGACCAGAAGAATCCATTTGCCCCACATCAATTGAGGTTCCAGAAGAAATTCCAGGAATAAAGTTAAGTTTTGGGTAACTCTTGTGAAATTTACTGTTAAGAAGGAGTTCCCAGGATGAAAGAGGTAGTGCATTCAAATGCTTCTGAGAAACTGCACTGGACTTTCTACACATTCCAAGTATAACATCACAGAACGAGTCCCATTCAGAATCAACACTAGCATCAGGCCTTGATAAATAGTCGGAGTTAGTATCTCCCCAGAGAAGAACAAGGAAATGATTATAAAATCTGGAACTAAGACCATCAGCCAATGCGGTGATGCAATCATTCACCAATGAAGATGAAGGACCCCTTCGTAAGACACATCGAAACATCTGAGGAAAAAAATAGAAGAATAGTCTAGTACCACAAGATAACCAAAAGAAAAAAGCAACTTTCTTGCAAAGACAACAAATAACTATTAATTGGCAGACTTGTGAATGTTTATTTAGAAACTAACAGAATCTCTCCACCTAAAATTGAGAGTTCATAAAAGTATTTAGCATGTTGTTAGTCATATTGTCTACACGCAGCTCAACCAAACCAGATATTAGACTATTAGCTATATGGATGGATCCGTAAATCATTTCCATCCAATCTGCTCCCCTTAGGGCCAAAACAAAAGTAACTAAAGTCATAAAATAATAAGCGAAAATATGAAATAAAATTATCCAATAAATGAACAGAAAGGCAACAAGTCAAAAGAAGTGCAGATCAACCTAACTTAATGAACCTTAAAACAAACAACAATAGTGCAAAAAAATATTCTAATGAATATATAAGTTCTTGAACAGCAAAACCTTCTTAGACATACGAATTAGTATTACCTGTCCATTATTTGTTATTAGATTCACACGCCCCTCAACAGCATCAGCCAATCCTAAAATCTTTAAGTCATAGGGAATAGATGCAGTCTCTGAGAACTCTGAATTATGCAAAAGGGTTCCTTTGCCCAAACAAGTGGGCAACAAATATTTGCACAGGCATTGCTTCCCAGACTGCAATACCACATGTATATCAATTGAAATTCATAGCCAAATCATGTAAAGAAAAGTTCAAAGCAGTTTAGCAAACATATGTTCAGTCCAAAGAAAAAATGCTGTTAAGTATTGCTAAATAAAAATGCTATATTCTGCAGAACAAACTGCGGAGAAAACAGCCAGCAAAACTTATGTTTGCTTTCTGTTGCAAAGAATACAAGATTCGCTAAAGAGCAGTACACGTGGCAAGCAAAAAAAAAATTGACAGATAATTATGATATCTTCTGTCTCATATCTCTCATTGGTACACATGGAAAACATCTTTAGTTTAGTGGATACAAGTCATAATTGAAACAGTTGGGATTGGCTACATTGGTTTGTTTTTATCAGGGAGCATTATTATGCAAATATGCTACCTCTGCATTACTACCTTAGTAAGATCATGAGGAAGTAGACAGACTTCATAGCACATGGCACTAGTTCAGCTTTAAATAAATGAAGCTTATCCTCATTACTTCCTCCATTAATTTCTAGATTTTCAATTAGGTAGAAAGAAAGGAAAGAAGGCAGAGAGAAAGAGAGAGATTATCAAAGCAGGAATTGGCTAGAACAAGAAATGATGCTGGCTCACAACCAAATATAGCAACTTTTCAGCATATATTAGAGAAATTCAAAACAGATACAGGACAGATTTGCACAAGTAATGGAAACAAGATAATATCAGTACAGACATTAGTACTGGAGTATCAAGTATTGAAACGAAAAATAAAAAGATCAACACCTCTTGCCAGAGAAATTAAATTATAAATAAAGAACATCCAAAGCGAGAGCCTAACAACACCCAATATAAGCTGTCATAAACATAAGTTAGAACTCAAATGAAAGTTAAACAAAATTATTAACAAAGTGAAAAAAGAAAGAGAGAGAGAAAGAGAGATAATTACGCATGCAGCTTACATAAAGAAGAAGTGTGTTTTCTGGAGCCAAAACAATGATGTCTGTATATGGCAGCAATCCCACTTTCACTCTGAGAAGGAAAGAAATGAAGCTCCATAAGTGAAAAACTAATCAAGATACAACAGCTAAATGGAAGGAAACAAAGGGGAAAAAGAAAAGTTAGGAAAACAAAAGTAGCTCTACCTTGGACGAGTTACTACCACTGGCGCTGCTGCAATTGCAGGTATGCTCCAGCTCATGTCGGGTTTAACATCAAAGATGATTTCATTATTAATTTCAAGACTTTGAAGCCTTACTGACAACAGCTTCTTCTGTTCTTGAAGAAGAAAACAGATAACAGGAGCTGCATCATCATCAGTTGCCAAAAAAACCTGGTAAACATGGAAAAGAAGAAATTGCATCACTACACGTCACTAACTACTTAGTGGAACAGATATGAAATTAATATTCCAAGAGCAGATAGGACGCACTTAAAATGGAAAAGAGCATGGTGATCAAAAAAGATAGGATCAGAATCGAACTTATCAAGTTTTTGGAAGAGCAAACCATGGTGAGCAAAATAACATAAAGAAAAATTTTATATTTGAAGACAGAAAACAAGAGGCTAAAGAAAGTTAAAAATATGAAAATCCCGACCAAGGCAGTACAAGATGGCTTTTTACTTTTCTCAGGGATGGAAGCTATGGGCTAAATTCTAGAAATTTAAAAATGCCAAATGATAGATAACAGGCACCTTACAAGCAGCTGTCTGTGCACCCTTTCCTTGCCATATTCTGCGAAAGGAGAATAGTTTAGCTAATACACCATCAGGAACCGCATCAGTAGTAGTTGCCACTTCAAGATTGGAATTGATGATTTCGGCAACCCACAGTGAATGCTGCATCTTTCCTGTGTAAAATGTGACAAGATCATAGTCATACAATATAATGCAGTAAAAGAGATAATCAGGGAGCACTGTAAAAAAAAAGGAGTAATCTTGTGGAATGCAACATGAGATACCTTTATTATATGTTGCCATTAGAGGAATTTGATCACTGGTCCAAATTGTTCTTTCATCAAAATCCTTCATTATGTTAAATTTTCCTCTCTCTTCAATATACATTGACTGGCGAATTCAAGCAACATAGATTGCATAAATAAGAGAAAATAACTTAAAAACTATTAAAACCAGAACACAAGAACATATACATACCTGTGGTTCTTCCAACAGATCCTTCAGAATCAGATGCGAAGACAGGGTAACTGTGTCCGCTCTCATCACATTATCAAATGTTCCCAAAACAGCAGCATTGTGTTGTGGACTGTGCCCAACTTCTCTTCTAGGACGAGCCATATCACGTGCACCTAACAAAAGGCTTGTGGATAAAGAAGTAGATTGTGTCAATGAGCTCCCTTCAGCTGCTGGCTGGAGTAGCAAACCAAATGGAAGAGGCCATATTGATGCAATGGTATGGGGGAGGGGAATGGATACTACTTCACCTGGTAAAATAAAGAAATATCCCAGAAATGAATTAAGTCCAATCCACGTATAACATAGATACTAAAGCTAAAAATTATGGGAAAAAACAATATTTTGTTGGCACTAATGAACATATGTTCAAACCAACCAATATACCGCAGTAGAAACATATAAGCTCCTTTCATTAGATACAACATTTATATTCTGGTTAACAGTTTGCTGGTACCCAAAAGACGATAGTACAGAACCAACCAATGTAAGATATCATATAAAAAATATTAATTAGGTTCATATTATCATATCGTTTTCCCACTATACAAAATTTTTCTGCACTACTCTTGAAATTGGGAAGGTAATGTGACATCAAGTGTATTCTTTTCACACACTGGTATCAACTAAATGCAGATTTCAAAACTGCTAAGTAGCAAGAGTGCACTTTACCAAAATAAGTATTTCAGCAAAAACAAGTCTCATAGAAAGGAACTTTTCTTTATTCCATTACTAAATTATGACAGAACAAATACCGTCATGCTTACCAGATATATTGTATATTGTAAGTGAATCAATTTGCAAGATACAAAGCAAAGCCTCAGACATATCACCCAGACGACACCAGCATGCCTATAACATAGATAATTAGACATAGTGGTTGTCAATATCCAGCACCATCAAAGCAAGATTATTAAGCATAAACTATTTGCAATTAATACAACATTCATAGCTGCAACAAAGCAAGTTTTAAGTTTAAAGAGGCAAAGAAAATATCAGTATGAGATAAATAACAAATGTATAGTCATTCCACTACTTCCCAAAAAAAATAAAGAAAAGAAAAAAGAATCCTGACTTCCACCTCGAAGGAAGAACATATCTAAGTCCCATGTACTCGTGAGGGAAAAATTACCGTTATGACTAGGGAGGGAGAGGTAAATCTCTTGAAAACTTGCGAACCTGTGGACCATATAATCCTGTTATGCATGAGAAAAGAAAATTATGAGACCTTGATGCAAATGATCTGAGTCTGTGAGTGAGGGAGAAAATTATAAAAATTTTAAAATTAATATATATATACATACATAGATAGATAGATAGATAGACATACACACTTGATTACATCGTGAGATTCAATTGGCAATATGAACCATTTTAAAATTAACCAATCTAAATGAAAAATAATTGCTACATTTGACTAACATAGAATTACAATTTTGTTTAATAGACAACTAATTAGCTAATTGTAGTCCAAAGTCCAATTCCAATTGAAAAATGTAGCAGCACAATTTACCTCAGTAGACTACAAAACATGCAAATTTAACTGTCTGTTTTCAACTTGAAATATTTTTTAAAAAAAATTAAAAACTAAACAAACAGTATCATCAAAATTTACTTGTTTCCTCTAATGAAGAGCTCATTGTCGCATCGGTCGCTCAGCCAAGCATCAGTTTCATCCATTTCGTCTTTGTCTCGGATAGTTTCAGGGTCGAAAAGGAAGTACTCGTACTTATCGGCGACATTATCAGGAGGCTTGCCGTCGAGAGCCTCGGCGATTAAGCCAAATGGTTTGAACTCACCAAGTACGGTGAGTTCCCGAAGCCTATAAGACATTTGATAGAGTGAGTCAGCTCAGCAAGTGAAGGAAATGAAAGAGATGTGAAGTGAGTGAGAGATTTTCCCTCGCTCCCGCTCTTTTTTCTTCTTTTTAAGCAACTGCGATTTGTTTAAGCCCTAGTGTTTGTATTGTTTGGTCTCTGGGAGTTGCATATTCTTGTTTGAGAATAGACTAGTACTGTACTGAACCGGCTCAGTATAGCTAAGTGAAAATTTGTTGAGGGTGCAAACTGCAAAGTATAAAGTTAGAAACCCTGTACGCGAAACACACGGCAAATAAAAGAGGTATTTAATTTCATTTTGTTTGAGACGGAAAAGGAACGGGAGCAAGGAAAATAAGTTTCCTTTCAAAATTCTCTATAAATGGGAGGAAAATACCTATTTAAACACGTAAAAAATAATAATCTTTTTAGAATTTACTTTCATCCCATTTTTTTTGCGGAAAATGTGAAAATCCCTTCTACAATTCAATTATAATTCTTTTCATTTCTTTTCTATTTTAATCTCAATATCAATAAATTTCACACAAAAAATGCATCGACGGTGAAATAAGGGACACACGAAACTTAAAATCTTGTGTTAAAAGAACGTGGAAATTTAAATTCTTTTCAAGGCATACATAACATTATGAATGCACATTAAATGAGAATTCAATAAAAAACCTCGAATGAAATCCATATGATTTGATCCGAGATCTCCGTTCATATCTATATGATTTTTTGCAAAATGATTATAATAAAATAAATAAATTTTACAAGATAAAGCAGTTAAAATAATTATAGTGAAATAAAGTAATTATAAAGAATCACATTAAATAAGATAAAATAAGAACTTAAAACTGAAACTCTAGATTTATAAATTTTTTTTATTTGAAAGTCCCTTTCCTTTTACGTTTCTACAGAATGTCACGAGCAAACCCTTTGTAGTCAAAGAGAATGAAAATGCTAACAGGGATGAATAGGAGAGTTAGATAAACCGCATTTGATACATTTTACATCCATACATATATGAATAATATCCTCTGCACACGGAGCTCCACTAAATTACTTTAACTAGATTCAAAGCCAGCTAAAATCTAAATTAATTCTATACACTAAGAATTTGATGCATTTGGCTCCAGAGTCAAGACTCAAATACTACTGCCTCATTCCGCATCAATATTTGAAGTAGTTTTTAGTATTTTGATGGTGTCAAAATACTATTTTAATTAATTAATTATAGCATTCAATAATACAGTATATATTCTAACACTTAGAGTTTGAGACAGTGTTTCATAAAATGTTATTTTATTAATATTTAACTTTTTATATGACATCTATACTCATTATTTGTCTTTACATTGTTCTCTATTTTCATTTTTTTTTTGTCGTTTTATAATAAATAGCACATAATCAATTATTTGGTTCTCTCTTTTCTTGTGTCCTTCTAGAATTTGTTTTTAAACCGTCGCGATCGTCTTTTTTGTTGATGGTGGTTTCTTTCATCCCTTACTATCGTTTTTTATTTTATGTAGTTTTCTTTATAATAATTTTCAACCTAAGATCGTTTAAAACAAAATTTGAATTTTGTCTTTCAGATTGAATGTTTTTTGTATCTTCTTATTAGGGTTATTTATTTTTCTCATTCCATAAAATTATTTCTCATTATTGAGAAATTTTTATTTAAATTTATTTTTCTGACAATTCAAAATACAAAATGGATTGTTGGGTTATTGTGGTTGGAGAATTAAGATCTTCAAGTTCACTAAGTATCTTTTACCGCCTGGTAGCACGGTTCATTCCTCCATTAAAGAGTTTATATTAAAACTCTTATGTGGGTATTAGCACGTATCAGTTGTAATAAATTTCTGAAGAAATAATGTTTGGAACAGTATTGCAAAAAGTTTCTTTTGTCGTCCTATTTGAAAATGAACGTGTTTTTTTTACCTGAAAAATTAATTTCTTCTATCAAAATAAAAAACATCTCCAAATAGAAGATTTGGATTTTCTATATTTATACCTTTTATTTCTATAGGAATATTATTATGATGTACTCGACTTATATTCATTATTAATGAATTATTAAGTTTTCAATAAAAAAAATCAAATAATTATTTGTACCAAACATTTTTACTTCTAAACCATTGTATAAACAGTTAACAAAAGCTGCTACATAAATATCTAACTCCTAACAGTAATATCTAACATCTAATTACTAGTAAAACAACTGAAGCTAATAATTGGTAAAACAATAACAACTGCTAGAATAATACCTACTCCAACAGCTAAAATTGCCAAACACACCCGACATAATAGTTTTGCTTTTACCCTGCTCTCCACCCAATACGCTAAATTCAAGAACACCCAAATCATCGGCAACTCCCTTATGTCGGCTAGGGTCGTTAAAACTCTATCTCTGACCAACCAAAATGACTCGGACCATTCAGGTAGAGTTGACCGAGTCAATGTGACTACTTTCACTATCTCCGCTACTACTTCCACTTCCACTTACACTCTCGCTACCACTGCCGCTCCTGTTCTCGCTCGCGCTGCTATCACTCTCACTGCTACAGCTCGAGCTTAAATCTTGCTCCTCCCTCACTTCTGCATTCACCTGAATTGCAAGGGCTTCTGCAGCATTTGGCCCTTGTCAGTTTCATTATCACTAATGTCCGCATCAGGAATCTCATCACCGTGTCAGCCTGCTGTAGCAAGTGAATGTCAATGCCGACACAAGTGCGTGATCCCTTTGCAGAAGGGTTGTCTTTGTTGGGTGTTCCATAACGATCATCTTGAACGTTGACTATGTCTAAATCCTCATCATCATCAGGTTCATAATCCTTAAGCTCTGGTGATATGACTAATGGATTAGGAGGATGTGATGGAGGCTCCAAAGTATTCTTCTTTAGGTTCTGCACCTAGGAAGAGAGAAAAATGAGTTTGCCATGTCAACTGCTAGACAAATCTGATCGTGTCAGGTTTGGTTGAAAAAAAAGGAACCTGACCCAATCATAATAAATTTTGTTGTAACACCAAATAATAAAAGATGCTCAACACACTCTTCAATCAGTACATAAGGAATTAACTACTTGCTTGAATGTAAAATGTATTGAAGTCATTATAAACCATCCCTGCACCAAATAATAATCATTGTTAACCGCTCTGATGAAGAGTTTGAAGAACCAATAATTAGTGGAGAGAAAAGTATTCTACATATTTAGTAAATCAATATCATAAGCAATGACTAATTTTTTATCGTACTTTGTTAGAGTAGAAAAGCTTGGCATGTCGGCCAAAAGTTATAACATATGCCAAGAACTTTATTATCAATCCACATTCTAACTTTATCACAATACAAAAAATGAACTCACATCATTAAGCTCAAGCCAATGTCCTTACCCTGATTATTTTAACACTAGGAAGGTGTAGATGTACGCAAACATATGCGAGAAAAACAAAAGATTATCATGTTAAATGTAAAGATCTATTATTTTTCAAAAAATAATAGGAAATTCAAGCTTTGTTGGGGAAAACATGCAACTGTTAATGTGATGACTCAAATTAATGCGTAAAACTTAAAAGAAGAAATAATAAATGCATATGAATTGCAGATACATTAGCTGCCAAAAGGACAAAACAAATAGCATTGAAATGTCAATTACCAAAGGAAAATGATGTTTTGACCTAGAATTAACTTCAGAGGAAGAGAAGACTAATGGCAAACACAAGGAATGTGACCAATATAAAAATTGTGAATGATTCATGAAAAGAAATAACAGAAGCAACGGTAGTAACCAATAACCAATACATTAGCCCTATCTAGTTTTAGTTCCACAAAGAAATAGGATCACAAGCAACGGTAGAACTAGGGTGGTAGAGGGTAATACAGAGGCAAATGTAGTAACCAATAACAGAAGTATAAAACATGGACAACCCACTTTAAAGAGCATATAAAAAAGTCTCTGCTAGTGAGCTGAAGCAGAAACACCAGTGCTACCCAATCCCATCTTCTGCCCCAAAAATGTGAGCTGCTCAACAAACTCTGCTTCACTGTGAATTTCTGTTGTTCCATATATAATATATGCTTGACAGGCTGCTGGCACTGTACAAACCACTAACAATCCTCTCAATTATCTCCTCAATCTCCCTATCCCCAGTAGACTGATCATTCAACTGAACGTAAATAGACTTGTGAGCCAATGAAAACAAGTTATCCTCCAAAGTAACCAACTCACAAATACTGATCATGCACCTTAGAAATTCTATGTATAGACTCTAAATACAGAGTCCCAGAAGCAAGATCCTCAAGAAGATGACGCGGAATCGAAGACTAAAAATTCAAATGGAAGCTATCATAGAGTGAACGAGACGCATCAGCAATAATTCGTTGGATATTCGTTTGACTAGGTTGAACAAAATGCACAGCAGGAACATCACTGATAGGCTTTCGATCTTTATCAGTAAGTATAGAATAACACCATGCTTGCATAGATCCTTGACATGTATAAATGGAGATAAGATATTTTGGCAAAATTTATCGTAAATCAAGATCTTATAAACCTGTTCATTAGCATTACCGGTTGATTTAAGTTTAGCATTCGGATTATACATTCTGTTTTCAAAAAGATAAAGATCAATATAGGCACATAAATAAGACCGAAAACATGAAAAATAACAGAATTGTAGAATAAACGAAGAAGAAGAGTTTAGAGAGAGAAAATCTTACCGGTCTGCTTTTGGCGGAGATTTAGAGTCATTTTCCGATCAATCCAGTGATTGGAAATGGGAAGACGAATGAAAAGAAGAAGAAAGTACAGGAGTTAGTGGCAGTAGACTACGCTACGGGCAAGAGGGAAGCGGCAATGAATTGTTTTTGCAGTGCGCGTGTCGTTTGGAAGGAACGACAAAGAATCCTCGTTAGTCTTGTTTCGACAAAGTAGTTATAAATTATAATTCCCGGATGTGCATATAATTGCACGCTGGCGTCGAACGTCATATCGTGTAGTTGTCATTTATCCTTCGAAGAATATACTACTATTTAAATTAAATATTTATGCCATCCAAAAAATCTTTTTAATATTTATAAATATGATTTAAATCAGTTTTATCACTTTAAAAATTATTATAAAAACATAAATTACATTACAACATTTTCTGAACAGAAATTCTATTAATGGATTTTATTTAAATATTTGTGTAAAAAATTTTGATTAAACGAAGTGAAATCTATATAAATATATAAAAGTTGAATCCTAAAAACTTAAGTGGCATCATTTTAAAATATTAAGTTACTTATGTAGCAATATTAATCTATTGAGTTAAAAATTATTTTTAATATTATTAGTAGAGAATTTAATTAATATCATTTGCATTTTTTATTTTCAAATAATTAATAAAATTAATTATATCATTAATATTTTGAAAATTTTTCACTTTCTTTTTATAAATAATTAATAACGCCATTAATATTTTCTTTTTTATTTTACTTTTTTTCACTTTTCTATTTTTATGAAATTTATATAAATATCTATTTCAATACAAATGAAACCATAAAAAAAAAAATCGCATCATACTTTCAACAAAAGAAAATGGATTTCTTGCAAATAATACAAGACTATTTTTATGACATTTAATAAATTTGAATTTGATTAATGTGGTGATGATAATGAAATTACAAAAATATATTCAGTTCTCGATGATCAATTGAAGTATGATTAGATTGAAATGTACATTTTTTTAAAAGGAAAATGATAATATTTTTCGACCTATTTCAAATCAAGCAAATTTTAATAATTTTTTTATACTTTTAATCTTTAGTGGATTTATGACTGTATTTTAAATTGTTTATTCAAAATAAATTCAATAATAATTTATATTTATAAAAATTATTTTAAAACCTAGTAAAATATGATTTTTTATTTTATTTCTTTAAAAATTAATAAATATAATATATTTGATATTTAAATATAATTTTAAAATGTCAGAGACTAAAATGAGATAAAAATAATAATTTAATAATTAATAATCCAAATGTGGAGTAATTGAAGATTGATAGTATTTTGAATAATAATTAAAATTAGAGTTTAAGGGGCTGTTTGGATAAATGCAAAATACAGTTACATCCATCCAAAAATTTGATGTGAGATTTGACAAGAAATCACATACTTGTCAACTGGCCCACCCATTGACTATATTCTCCATATTACAGTTTGTTCACATGAATGTATATATATATATAATGAAGGGATATCGTATAACACAACAGACAAGTAAGCCTCAATTAATTTTTTTTAATTGAAAGTGTATGATTTTCAAATCCATTATTATTGTTTTTTTTCTTTTGGGGTTGAGAATATTAAGGTTTTGATTAATCTCATATTGACTGTCAATGCATTTAGACTTTGTATATTTTGTTAAGCTCATATAGATAGATTTAGCAATGTCAGAGTAAAATGAAGATAAAAATAATCAACCTTAATTATTTTATAATTAAAACTTAATTATCAATACTTATGTTAATTAAGGTGCACTCTTCTCATTGAATATGATGCATTTATTTTTAATTTTCACATTAAAGAGTATTCACTCATTAATTAAATAAACTCTATTGCAAATATAATAATAATAATAATAATATTCATTATTAAACTAATTCTCTAATTAATTGCTTAATCATTGAATGGCACCCACAATTGATACCCTAGCGCTTTATGGGAAGCAAAAAGTGATCATATGATATTCTGTGAAATTCACTACCTTATAAAGTAGGCAACCAACTACATAATGTAATAGTGGTGTGCTTGGCACGTGCTATCCCTAGATTTTCTTGCATATATGTAAATATTTAAAAACTAAAAATCATCGTGTACAGTATGATGGACATATGCAGATTCGAATCTCTTCTTTAAATGCTTAAAAAAAAATCATCAATAGAAGAAGCATCACTACATATAGAAGCTTCACAATGTTAATTATAAGAAGGCAAAAAGAATCTTTGCCTCTTGCTTCTAATACGATAATTTGAAGGAATTGAAGATGAAGAAATTCTACTCAAAACGACATTGAGTGCTTGTTTGATAGTGCTGACTGAAACGACATTACCTTCTTTATAATCTTTATTGCAAAGTAGTAACATGTTTTTAGCTCTTCCACCTACACTTGCAATATCAGCTCTAACTATGCTGAGTTTAAGGCCTTTAAGCACCCGAATCAGCTCGGAGAAAACTTCCGGCCGATCCTCGCAACAAATGGAAGCTCTAATGAATATGTTCTTGTCTTTACTATTACCATCTGCAGATTCATCAATGTCTACAGTTACTTCATCAAATTCTGTTGGAATTGTAATATTTTTGCTTGCTTCAATTGCTTTTCCCTTTAAATCCTTAACATGATCAATCACACTTCCTAGTAAAGCTGCTTTGTCCATCTGCAAACCAAAAAATTTATTAAAGATCAAGAATTGGTGAAATCTTGTTGATGTTGACCTAATAATAAAGACTTAGCAAGAAAAAAAATTGCATAACAATATCAAGAATTAATACAAGTTCAAGAACTAATACTCTTATAGATCAAGCAATAAGTTTCGTCAATAGTTCTAGTCATCTCTAGATTTTCGAGAGGTTACAAATTCGAACATGGGATTGGTAGTATCGAAATCATCTATAGAGCTATGATGTTGTATATGAATTTGAACCCGGTTCGAGCAAAATTGTGTTGAATTTCCCAATTATTATTTAAGCTAAAGTGATCTTGATGCTTGTATGATTTGTTTTAAGCAACCAAGGATGGAATCTTCGAAAAGATGATGAAAAATAAAGAAAGAATACCTTATCAGATTTAGGAATGAGTTTCCTAAGAATTCCAAGCTGTGCATTAATCCGGTCTCGTCGCCTCTTTTCAGCTTGGCTATGGCTTTTGGAAACAGAAGCAGCTTTATCTTCTGCAGTTTCATGGCTTTGTATAGAATTAGACCAAGAAGAAAATTCATGTCCAGTTTCTTGAATTGGTATAGACCATGAAGAAGGAAATCCATTATTAAGTTGAAAGGTGGTACTATCAGAAGCATTATGATCATATGGTAGTGGCCATGGAAGTAAAAGAGATTCACTGCTATAATTTGGTTCTGCACAAGGCAAAGTTGCAGGCCGACAAGAAGAAGAAGAGGAGTAATGATTTTCCATAACAAAAATAACAGTAATAAAAGAAGAAAAAACCCTTTTTTTTCTCCTCAAATCTTAAGTTATAAATTTTATGGCTTTTTATCTCGCAATCTAAAGCAACTGTTCTCGCATTAATAATGTGTGATCTGCATATCTTGATTTGGATTGGTGTGATGTGTAGCAAACTTTAATTGGTCAAATGAAAATCTTGTTTGGCCATATTCGGCTGTCACCTCAGTATATATACATGAATTTACTTTGATAAGTTCAACTAATAGTTAAATTTTCGTACTAACTTTACCTGCAAGATCAACTGTCTAAAACTTAAAGATTTAGACTTTATTTGAATACCACCCGGTTCGATATCGATGGAAAAAATCAAGATCGAGATGTATAGATTTAAAAGAGTTGATTGTTATAATATGACAGTGAAGCAAACTGAAAATTAACTAAAATGAGAAACTTTCTTAGAAGAAGATATTTGGAATAGGCTAATATAATTATGAAAGGTATAAGGTAATCATAGATTGTGCTGCTAAAAAAAGTTGTTGTAGGAAATTAGTTTGTATTTTTCCTTTTTTTTCCCCTTTTATGATAATCCAAGAATTAATCATTAATACAAGGTTTCGGTGAGTGGAAAAGATTCTTCTGCTTATTTGACACTTATCTTTTTCATTCCCAATTCTTTCATAGACTAAGACAAGCAGTTGAACCCAAAAAACCAGCTGGTCCATTGATTGTGGTAATGAAATGGGGCAATCAAAACAGAACTAAAAAGGGTTTTTCTTTTTTTTCTTAGAAATAATTATATTTCATTTGACTTTAATTAAAAGATTTTTATCTTAGACGATCTTTAAAGACAAAGAAGCCACTCATAGTAGTCGCTTTTTTTGTCCATTATCTTTGAGAAAGTCTTAAGTAAACTCAGTTTACAACGTAAGCTATATACTCACGAAATGAAATAAAGTCAAATCAATAGTTTATTTTTTTTTCAATCATGCATCAGTAACTCCTAAACCACTGTAACTGCGTTTCTTGCTAAATGAATTAACAGGAGATAAGCTAAAAAAAGCAAATTATTAATGTGGCTTTATTTTATTGGTAAATTGAGTATATTTAAGAATTTCTCATATTTTTCAAAGTAAAAAAAAAAATAATAATAAACAGTGTCCTAAAAGCATCTCCAATGCAAATGATGGTTACTCTTATTTAATTACCACATCAGAAAAATAAAAAAGATTATTTTTTGAAAAATGTTGTCCAATGCTAATATCTAATAAGGATATTAAGCTAATGTATTAAAAAAATGAATAGACATTGTCTACTACATCTTTTAATTTTAGAAGACAACGTTAATATTTATTGCTCTTGAGTGATTAGTTGCATATTAAGTTATGGCCCTATAAAAGAGAGAAAAAAAAAAAAGAGAATGGAAGAAGATTTAAAATTAAGTATGGA
Organism: Jatropha multifida; assembly: GCA_948099535.1. Taxonomy (NCBI): domain Eukaryota; kingdom Viridiplantae; phylum Streptophyta; class Magnoliopsida; order Malpighiales; family Euphorbiaceae; genus Jatropha; species Jatropha multifida. Next base: position 85,693 of record CANUEX010193328.1, on the reverse strand, counting down.
GAGAATTTTTTAAAATTCATTGTTTATAAATAGACATTTAATTATATTATCGTTCACATATTCTATTTCACATGACACATCATCCACAGGTCAACATCTTCTGTGTCACATGACACGTCATCCATTATTCAAATTAGCATTAGAGATGCTTTAAGTGTCCTGCACAAGCAAACAAAAGTCCTTCAATTACCATCACCAGTTGGTCACTGTGAAGGGCCCCTTAGACACACAAATACTGTAACTCACCATAAAGAGGATTTAAAAGATTGATACGACCTTTGATCAACCCCTCACTTCCCTCTTGGAATACATTTCTTTCTTCCTATCTATCCATCTCTGAAGAATTTGTGGTGTCAATAATTCTTTCTTTACCATTCCATTAAGGCTCTAACTCCCCTTTTCTTTTCATTTTCTTTTATTTTATTCTAGAAAATTGTGAATCATATGCAAAGATTCATCGTTCTATATTGACAGTATCGTGAATTTTGTTAAAAAAATAATATTAATTATGTTAGTATCTATCTAACAAGAGATTTAACACTGTAATGACTGATATTTAAAATCATTTTCCACAGTCAATAATCATAACCAAAATGTGCAAAATCTTTAGGTGCAATAATGGTCCAAGTTGGCAGCAGCTCTATATAGGTTTGCGGCAAATGCATAAAAGCCACACAAAATAATTGATAAGAACAAAGAAGAATCAAAGATCATAGCAAAAGACATTCAAAATAAGAAGTTACTTCATAAATGTTCAAGAAAAATAGCAGACAGCTCGTGCTATAGTGTGATAATGGCGTGGGAAATAAGGTTCTGTATGGCCCCTTCTCTAGTCAGCAATTGCCCAAAAAGAGGATGTGGGGTTTGAGTCATCCTTAATCTGTTGCTGTCCAATCTCCACTAATTTGAAGTGATAAAAAAAAAAAAAGAAAAAAAGTAAAAGAGAAGAAAAGAGTCTGTAAGCTGAAAACGTATCAAGGAAATCCTGTTTGGCTACCACTTGGAAAAAATCCAGTAGAACTTCTACTCAAAGACGCCAAGATAATGGTACAAAAAAAATGGATTAAGCAACATAATCACCAAACAATTTTAATACAGGTGTGAGACCATCTATGGAAGATCGACAAACGGGCAATGCCCATATGCATTTCTTTGATGTATATGTAAAGGTTGGCCAAGCAGTTTTTGTACATTCATATGTATGTAACTTGTCTATTAAATCTTAAAAATCCTACCAATTAACTTGTCTATCATATGTTATGTTTGGCGGATGAATAAAAAAGGTAGCTCAACGATAAATGCAGAATCCTATTGAATTCCACCTCAGTACTCATTGAAATGGATTGCGCCAACTTTCCAAACAATGTAAGTTGTCGTGAACATAACTGTGCTGATGAGAACAAATGAAAGAGCAATGACAAAGAGATCATCGCCTCCGGGAAATTGGAAAGTCCAACCCTCCTTTGGTAAGCCTCGCTTGCTGTCGTCAAACAAGTCCGTAGGAGCTTCTGGAAGGCCGGATCTCTTCTTCCCCTTGTCACTTTCCTTTAAAGCATCCAATACTTTGCTTCCCATTTCTGATTTTGTTGTCCTTGATTCTGTGTAACGGCTGAGAACTCTCGCAGCCTTTAGTCTCTCTCTTGCTGTTAGCGGCGATCTTTTGGGAACATTGGAAGAAAGTGTGGAACCATTAGAAGGTCCGGATGTTTGAGTTCCTGGGTCCTTATCTACACTTTCAACATTGCCAGGAGCCTTATCACTCGTGTCTGTAGCAAGGCGGTCGCTGTCTGCAACTGAAAGACAAAAACCTCTTCTTTTTTCCTTTATATGTACCCTTGAACCAATAATTCCCCAGGAAAATGTGAATTGTGTTGCCTTTGGTGTTGAAGCTCTAATAGAAGATCTCGACACATCCTTGCATTTGGCTGGAAACTTTTAATCAAGAAACACTTTTGTAAATAATCATTATGTATGCCACTGTACATGTTTAAAACCCATTGAATAGAAAATTTGTATTGATATTATAATTAGTGAACAACAAATAAGCAATAAGAACAAAAGGAGTGCAAATTTTTCACATTAAAATTCAAAATATTTCAAATTCACTCAAAACACAACCGTCAAACATTTTGCGCACTTCAATAGTTGATAGAAAGAGATGTTTTAACTTCAAAAGATCAATACATTACTAAAACATTGCATACAAAAGTAAGAATAGTTGCAATTTTTTAATGATTCCAGAGTTGCATGCTATGTAATATACTTATCATGGCATATAACTGATGATTCTTCCTTCAAAGACAACTCCTTTTTAGCCCACATCAATACACTAGATCTATAAAGATCATAATTTTCCCTTTTCATGACCACTTGATCTTAGCCTTAAAACAGGCTTGGCAACCAATTCCAAATATACAGTAAGAGAATTCGGAATTGATTTTAGCAAAGCAGTATATTTCTAAATAACAAATGATTGATTAAGACTATATTTAATTCAAGAATGGGAAAGGCTCCTGCTAGTACTTCAATTTTTTTCCACTTGCCGCAACCATACATGGAAAAACAAACTCGCCAATTGTCAAACTTTAAGAGGATAAAACATTTTTAAGATCAACTTTGGAAAAGAGAAACAACCTAAACTTCAAACAACAACACGAACATCCTACACATAGATGGCTGGTCTCGTAATTTTATAGTTCTGATGGTTGGAAAGGAGCAAGAGGTCAAGTAGACAGTTATTGATGGATGAATCTAACATAATAAACTAACTATAACGATTAGGAAAAAAAAGACAAAACGGGTGGATAAAGGAGAGAGTAATTTCCTAGATGAAACCTAGAACTCTTGACAGAAAGTTTCATCATGAGGAGAGAAACAATATTTTTCTCTGTGAAGTTCATTATTTCTTTCTCTAAAATTATATAAGAGGATTACAATTTGAATCAAGTCCCAAAAATATTAACAAAAAGTAAACTGAGAAGGATTCAAGAATTGCAGCCAGTAAATCCATGAAAAATCAACATTGCTATTGCAAGAATTGGATTTGCTCTAGCATCCTTGCAGAACATCTAAGCAAACTATTTGAATATAAAATTTCATTTTGCAAAGCTAGAAAGAAAGGTTAACACAGGCAGTTTAAAAAAAAAGGAACATGTCCAACAAAGTATTGTTTTTCTGAAACAGTATAGTTCATTATGAACATTCAAATTGCTTTGGGTTCTAAAATTATAAGCAATCATCTATGGTGAAAATGTTCAATTTCATAAGGCTTCTACCTCCATACAGCATTGCCCCGTTAGGAGTCTAGCTCGTGTCTAAGTCCCATCTTGCTGTAAATATACTAGGAAAAGGACTAGATTGTGTAATCTAAAAGTAAAAAAGAGTACTTATCCAAAATATATGATCTCTTGTTGAGTGGGTCATTCACCCAATAGACTAACAATCCTACTATAGCTTATACACAGAATTTTCAACAATTTCTTTCTCAAAAATGTCACCTTTCCTACAACTAAAACACTTTAACATAATAAAATTTCACCCCATCTTTGAAACTCTATACATGCATAAGACCTTGGTTAGCATAAATGAATTCCACAAATTTTTATGGATCTCATTTGAACTTCATGTTTTCATGTTTAATATGAAGAAAATGTTTGTTTCATTCTTACAAACTAAAATTTTGGAGTGTTCACATAAGTAAAATCAAACATGCCAAACAAGAGAATAATTTGACATTAATTAACTTAACAACCTACAAAATGCATAACCATCTAGCGCTAGAAGTACCATCAAAACTAAAACTTCATAAAAGGTAAGTGTAAATTCAGCTAAAAGCACAGGATATTAGTAATCAAAAAGAGTCCAAAAAACTTAAATTGCAGTTAAAATAACAGAAGATAAGCCCAACAAGGGAAAAGATGAGAAAAGAATTACCGTTGAATTGAAGCCAACAATTGAATTGAGAGAAATTGCCATATCTGTGTTCTGTTTAAGACCTCACCATGTATACCTGTGATACAGAGGAGATTTCTCAGTTGTGTGTATTTGTGGCAGTGAAGTGGATGAATCCTACAACCAAATCAAAGCGATTAGCTACGCGCAGTTCTACTTCTCTTTTATAGCGCGTGTACCCCACTCTATCTTCCAAATTATGAAGTATCCAATTTTTTTATTGGGTAGCACAAAGTATTATTATTATTATTATTATTATTTTCTTTTGAGAAAATTATAATCGTATTTCCATATTCTGCAAAAAAAAAAATTTTATCATTCTCTTTCTAAAAGTAAATTGTTATATTCCCGTATCTTAAAATCGTAAACTAAATCTAAAAAATTAGATTTTGGATGTTTTTTATGAAATGAAATGATTCAACCATAAAAATATCTTTTGAAAGAACTTTAAAACAGCGAAGCAAACCAGAAAGTAGAAATTTATTATAATAATTACATTCAAATCTCATTTCTTGAGCTGATCAAATATGTTAATGATAAAAAACTTTTGAATTTGAATCCAGATATATCCATATATAAACAAATAAAAATGGAGCTACGAGTATTGCTTTCTTTTAGAATTTCATTCTTGCTTTCAAACTATGATAACAAACAGAGGAAAACGAGTGAATTGAAGAAAAAAACATTCAAATCTGTGGCTGCTTTAATCAATTCATCCATTATTTGAAATGCTTTCTCTGTGAAGCGTCCATGCCGATTTTGATCACCCGAGTTAAAAGATATCAGCGGAGGTTAATTTTAATTCCAAAGGAAACTAACCCACAACTGCAAATGAAGTCCAGTAACGTATTTAGACATTTTAATCAATATTTTGTCTAATTTAAGCACAAACTGAAACAATAAAGAAGGCTAAAGAACAGTGGAAGAGAAAGAGAGGTAGAAAAAGAGGGTATTTTGCAAAAAAAAAAAAAAAAGTATTCTCTTTGTACGGTTAAGTTTTGCTTTGACTTGCATTATAAATTTACAAATATTAGAGAAGGGGAATTTAGTTTAACGGATTTAAGATACGAGGATATAATAGTTGAGGGATAAGCATTTCAAACCACCTTGACTGAAAAAGCTGAATTTAAAAAAAAAAAAAATGCAGAAACTAAATTGAACCGAATAAATATGGAGAACTGAATAAAAATAATTGGGTGAAATAACTAAACGTATCACCTTGTTTCGATTTTTTTATTTGAATCGAACCGAACACTAGTTTGGTTATTTCGATCTAATCAGTTTTCTGCTTGCAGAAAAACCAAGCGAAAATTGAAAACTGAAATGAAATTCTAATTCTGCTGACGCCTATTACATTTAATATAATATATCAATTCTCTGTTAGTGAATTAGAATTGAAATTGAGACCGGAATTAAATCCTTGGCTATCTCGGGTTACAGAACCAAGATGTTGGTTTACTAGCTAGAATAAACCTTTAGATTTTGGCCAAAATTGGGGGAAACAGAACCGGCAGTTCATTTTGGACTCCGGGTTGGTTGGGAGCTCCAACACCCCAAGGTTGTTAAAACCACCCAAAAACTGTCACCTCCAAACATGCTTCAGCTGCCATAGAAGCACCATAAATTTTAGTACAAAATTTATGAAAATTGTCACAAAAAATGTTCACATACGAAATCAAAATTATAAACCAAGGGAAAAAAAATGAAGTAAAACTAAAGGTCTCTGTTCTACAGTTAACAAATAATGCTACGTGAGTTGCTAGAGCTAACCCATCATCTAGAACCATGGTTTAATACTGGTCGAACTGCAGCTTTGAAATCCTCGTAAAATCTTTGCTCGGAAAACCTGCTTGCTCGTCTCCTTGCTGCTGCAGCCATCTTGAGTCTCTCAGTTTCAGGCATCCTCAACACTCTCAAGATGGCATCTGCATATTCTTCAACATTCCGGGCAAGAAATCCAGTTTGCTGCCCATCCTCTTCTAAAACAATGTCCATTTTTGGCCCAGCAGAATTATGGGCTGAAGAATTACAAGCATGATTAATTCAAATATGCATTCATTTAATAGCAGAAAACAAAATATTGATATGTAATGAAAATCAATTAAATACCCACCAATTGGTATGGCGCCTGCAGCCATGTACTCTACAACACTAATGCCGAAATGTTCATCTGTCATGGAATGCATTCCTGCGATGGCACCTCCCAAAAGAGACACCAAATCCCTGCAAATAATGGAAGTCAAAAGTGAACGATGCTAATCTAATCAATAGCATTATCATGAGAATTCTTAGACACAATTCCTTAACAAAATGAAATCTCAAATCAGGTTAATACCCAGTATCCTCGGTGCAACAGGAATATAATCAGGAAACTATAAATCATTTGATTGTTACTGCACACCAACGAAAGAATTTTAAACATGGGGCTTCCAAAATTTAAATCCATGACAAAGAAGGGTTTTGTTAAAACTCTCCTTTAGCATGTAAAGAACATGCAACAAACATATTGATGTAAACACAGAACAATGAGAAAATGTTGTTGACAATCTGCAGCCTCATGCATAAGCACCCATGTATTCCATGGATGAAGAATAGGAGATATACAGCAAATAAACACTTGAGCACCACATTATATGCAGAGGTAAAATAGATCAATAAACTCTCGCCGCTTTACCTGCTTCCACACGAAACATACACTCCAAAATCCTCATCACATCATTCCAACAGCTTCTCATTTTCCATTAAACAAAATTATGAAAGAGCAGATACGCAGAGGAGAAATCCGCTAATTTAGATATTTTTCATACTTGTCTTTAAATTTTGTATATGACTAAATTTCTGTCAAGAGGATCCTGATTATAAAGCAAGTACTATACAGACCTGTACATCACATTTTTATAGAACTGTACATCCCCATCAACCTTCAGTTCAATTGCTTTGTCCTGCAACTTCTGCAGTCTTTCTTCATCTGACTTGTTTCGACAACTACCCACAAACTGAAGCTTAGGTCTCGGCAAGTTGGCATCTAGCTTCCTAATGGCTACTGAAAAAGCTTCAAGTTGAAGTGGATGTACCTGAGACATGAAAATAGCTATAAACGAATGATATAACTAACAAAGGCCCCCAAAATGAGCCACTAAAACAGCAGTACCTTGTGCTCATAAGGTTTACATAAGTATGCCCACCTTCTCAGGACGAAATTGAGCAACAGATATAAATATTGGAGTTTCTGCAGGTCTTTCTAAAGGAAGTGCCTGTTTTGGGCTTAAACTTATTAGACTCAGAGTGCAATATTTTAGTGACATAAATGAAAGTAATGTCATGTAGAGTCAAAATATTGAAACCATCCAACCAATTTATATGATAGCATGAACAGTCACCACAAAAATACTATTGCATAATGGACAAATATGAATATGTTTCTGCACCTCACAAATTTCTCATTATAATGCCTAGCCATTGATGTTTCAGACTAGAACACAATTATTTGAAGACATGTAATGAACAGGGATGGATAAAAAAGATTTGGTTTAGCAAAGGTAACATATACATATTCTCCACTCGAATATAAATAATGTAATTACCATATACAATTTCTCAGTGATCATAGTCTTAATTTCCTTTAATTTCAAATATATAGAAGGGAACTAATTACTAAAAAATTGAAGCAAAGACAATATTGAACTCTAACTTTTAACTCAATGACAATCCTACTACTACCATTCTCTTAAAGCACTAATTATTTTTTATTTTTGTAAATTTTCAATACTATTAAAGATAGTGCTTTTAATATATAGACACAATCATATTACCAATACATAAAATAGCTTCAAGAACTACAGCAAAAAATATTGTGATAGACAGTTTGAAACTAAACAGAATAACCGGAAAAAAAAAAGTGAAAACAAACTTAATACATATACAAACTTCGTTAGTCTTTTTTAACAGTAAAGGTAAAAAATTAAATAAATAAGTTATATTTGTATAATGGTTAGAAAATTAATGAGCTAATTAGTTACAACTTTCAATTTAAATAATCACATAAGATATATTTATACATAGTCATCAACAATAAATCTGTGTGTGTAGATAAACTCAGATCATCAAGTGAAAATATATTTGAAGTATGGGGTAAAATATTTTTTTTTTCAGTAGGCGGGGAAGCCTAATAATTACTAAGGGAAAAAGTAATCTTCATCATAAAATTAAAAGTTATACCACAAAATTAAAAGTTATCTGTCCCTGGCAATGGACAAGTCCAACTATCTTCCAATACTTCACATGAATCATGACACCAGGGCTATCGAAAGAATTCAAGAAAACCAGACAAGTGTCAAACAAAATATGCCAAACACATGATAGAAAAATAAATTGGTTGGTGCAGTTGAGAATATCAGGATCGAAATCACAGGACTGCATGCCAGTTCATGTGTAAGAGGGAGGGAGAGAACACCTGATGATGGTATAGATAACTACCATATAATTTCCTAGATTGAAGAAATATTACATTACTAACCTGAAGCCCTAATGTATCACAAGGAGGATAGACTCGCTTGATACGGTTTGGAATTTTCCAAAGCTTTTCAATGTGAGATTCTGTCCATGAAGAGTTCACCATTGCAAGGTGTGCACAAGAGCCTACAAATCCATACATCCAACTAAAGAATGTATAGTATATGATTTTACACCGTGATAGCCAACCACTGCCACAAGAAAAAGCACGCTTTTAGACTATGTGCAAAATGTGGAAGCTGTAAAATCATATATCTCAAAGACTAGAATAGACCATGAAATGAATGTAAAATTAAAGCTTATTCTATTTCATTGCAAAACAAATTCCGAAAAGGAATTCTCTTCTCCTCATCTAATTCTCATTTGGAAGCTTTTTTTTTCTTCTTTTTTCCGTTGTTAAACAAAATCTTAAGTCAAAAAGACACCAGAAGTCCCCAAATTGACTATGTTTTTGCAACTTCCCTGCAGAGAAGTCAAAGGTCAAAATTGAGCAACCATCACCGGTGAAGACAAACAGGTGAACCGAATTTAAATTACCATTTAATAGAGTCAGACTACTCTATCAGTGGCTCAATATAGACTCAAATCACCAAATAAAAACATCAACCCCATCATCGTCCAAATTCTAACAAACACTATTGTCTAAGATGAGCAAAAAGAACTCTAACCTCTTGGCAATTGAAGCATCATTATTGTACATGGAGCTTCGACCACGAACACGAGAAATCATATCTAAACTGATAGTAGGATAATGAGTGTAACAAATAACTCTGCAACCCAAAATCCGGGCAAGTGGATAAGTGAAAGCATAGCCGCTAGTATCAAAATAATACAAAGGAGTAAACTTGCATAAAGCTTCCCATGACAGATAGATTGAACCAAAGCTTTGACCAATCATGGTGAATCGAGGATAACTAGTTTCTTCCACCCATTTCCTTTTATACAGATGCACCACCTAAAGCAAGAGATTCATGATTTGTCATCAAACAAGAGAAAAGAAAATCAAACGGTCATACAATTCATCCAAGGAGACTTTTTAGGCCATACATAAATTTTCAGAGATGAACTGTCCCAGGCATTTATGCGAATCAAACAAACACCAAAATGAAAAGCCGAAAAATTGAAAATTTCTAATTTTTTCTATTAAAAAAGCAAAAACGAAAGACAGACATCGATCAAAATTAAAAAATTTAATTATTTCCATCAAACATTCAAGGTAAAAAAACCAATTAAGCTTAGATGTTACCATAGGTGGGTAAAGCAATTTGACACCAAAGCGATCAATGGCGCGAGCCGCCAGTGACTGAGGGGAGGCATCGCGATCTCCAGTATAAATTACACAGTCAAGATCGGGATTTTCTTCTTGGATTGCCTTAACGGCGCACCAGAGGACTCTTTCTCCACCTCCGCCATCGTTTGTGAAGGGATGGAAGAAGCCAACAGCTCGCTTTCTGTTCCTTCTGGTATTGATTATCTGAGAACTGAAGGTTAAGAGTAAGGTTAATACAGCAGTGAATAGCGGAATTATGAGAAGAAAAATCCCATTTTCCATTCTTATCAATGTGGAGACACGAGAGAGATCAATCACGGCGATATCGAGAGCTAAGCCGGTACATAGGGACCTAAAGCTTCGGTTGCTTTGCTTGTGAACCGTCAACTGTGAAGGCACTTTTGTTTCGTTTCGTCTCCTTTCCGTTCTCTTTTTTCTTCTTTGTTTTTTACATTTTTTATGCTAGACATAAAAAAAAAAAGTTACCCAACCAATTTAACTGCGACAGAGGGCCGGATAAAATTACTGTTTGGTGAATTTGCCACTACAAGTTCACTAACGGGGAAAATGTTTCCTTCTTATTGGCCAATGACAAAAAAGAAAATGGGGGGGAAAAGTTTTCATCATCTTTAAAAAGAAAAAAAAAGTTGAATTCTCGAGCCTATCAAATTCTTCTGTAACTATATCTTAGGTCGATGGAATAAATAAATTTTATAAAATTTATATTTGATATGAAAAAATAAAAATTTAAATTTTGTAAATTTAATTTTTTAATTTAAATTTAAATATAATTAAATCTAAATGTGAAATATGAAAATGAATTCTAAAAATTCAAATGATCTAAAATTTTGTATAACAAAACCACTCATTCTCATAGCTTTCAGAAATTATAATATCGAAGATATTTTAAAAAGTAAAAGCAAATAAACTTTTTTTAAATTTTAAATTCATCTATTCCAAATATAATTATAGATCAATTCTATTTAGAATTGATTTGAATTTGAAAATGAATCATTTATTTAGAAGTTTCATTTCTGCCAGAGTGAACTTAAAATTATCAATTTAATAACCTGTCCAGAAATAATTAAATTAAATGGAGTCGAACCGAACTGTTTTCTTCAGATTTTTTCTGACAGATAATTCATTCGAAGGCAGCAAATATATAAATAGCTCCTAAATTAAATACATAATACAATTAAGAACTAAGAACTAAGAAAAAAATTAAAATTAAGATATTATTGTATAATTAAGCATAACAATAACAGAAACACCTAAATCAAGATCATATTCTATAGTTAAGCTTTATCAGACGAACACAACATAATGCAACAGAAAATAAAAAGTCTGCAAACTTTACGTGTTACTCCAGATAAAACCTACCATAAAAATTGAAGGAAACTCGTTTGAATTAACATTTCAAAAGGAAAAGAGGTCTACCAAATAGAAGCAAAAGGGGAATGATGCTATTAAACAAAAAAAAAAAAAAAAAAAGCATTACAGATGAAGTTGTTGGTATGAAACATCTCGTACTATACTCGGTTGTCCCTAAGAGTGCAAGATAAAGGGGGGAAAAAAAAGAATACAGATACATGAAATCCTCGGCCTGCCATCTAAGAGCAGCCAAAAAATGCCTCTCCTACCAAAAGAATATTACAACACATATCCACACCTAAATGAAGATTTGAAAATGAAAAATGGCATTATTCAACTACACCGTCATCCCACCAAAACAAACACAAAAAGAAATTTGAAGGCACAAAAGCCCAGCAAACACCACCAAACGGAAAGCCCTTTGTAACCGACTTGGATTCACAGCTAAAATCTACAAAAAGGGTCGCCTTGCATGTATCAATAGCTGCCCATAGGTGGCATTCCAAAAGGAGGCATTGGAGGCATTCCCATTCCACCCATTGGGGGAGGTGCTGCAAAACCTCCGCCCATTGGTGGTGGTCCACCCATACCTGGCATCGGTGGTGCAGGCAAAGCGAGAGGCAGCAACTGAGCATACATGTTCTGCAACACATCACATAAATCCATTAACACATCACTGAAGTGCAGCAAACAGTATCAGAAAAGTGTCAAACTATGACATGAAAGAAAGGTGGGACCCAAAATCCCAACATGTAGAGCAATAAAATCAAATCTGCACAAAATTACCTGCTGAGCAATTACTTCCTTCTCTTCCTGCTCTTTAGCCTTAACCTCTTTCTGAGCCTCAATTTTGTCCTTCACAAGTTCATCAACTTTGCCTGTGTATTCGCGGATGAACTGCAAGCAAGCAAAAGAGTAAATGGGCCATTTGTAAATAGCATGGCAAATCAACTGAGCAAGATTTGTTCCACCAATGTGGTATACAGAACTAATCAACTGCAGAAAATTACCTGTAATATATATGGGAAGGCAAAGTCAACCATATTGTTTATCCAGGCGAGTTCAAGAGCAACATCTGCCCGGATCAATTCATAGCAAACAAAGAGGCACGATGCAAAACATTCTTTCTTGCCCTGCACAAGTAAAATGATACAAAAATTAAACCGCAGAATAAATTCACAAAAACTAGATCATCCCCAATAAGAAAACACTCCAAGAGCCCATTTGGATCGATAAATAATATGGTGAGAATCGGAATGTGAATATATGATTCTGATTCCAGCATTTGATTCAGCAGAAATAGGTGGAGAATTGGAATTTGACTCCCCCATGAATGAGAATCATTGTTTATGCAGTTTCAGGAAAGGATTAAAACCAGAGAAATTACATATAGGGACTGTATATTATATTCACTTGAGGGGAAAATACAGTGCCCAACTGCTCAGGCATATGAATGCCTTAAAACTAAACAAGAATGCCAACATCTATCTTGGACAATACTAATTTTAGGCTATCATAGGTACCTGTTCAATGAAATAAACGAGCAACTCCTCTGCAAGTTCACGGTCTCCAGATTGTGATGCTGTCTCCATAGCATCTCTGTAAAGGTTGTCTTTCTTTGATAACGCTATGGACTGCTTCCATCTTCCCGCCTTCTTGTAGATGTATGCAGCAACACGCCTCATCTCAAGAAGCTCATGCTTTTCAATCTGCTTACATTGAAAAAGACAAGGATTATAATCTCAGATTTCATTATTTAGTCCCATTACAAAGAAAAATCAACTAAAGAAAATTACCTTCTGTGCAAGGCCAATCTGATCAAAGTTGTCATGCAAATCAATTGATTCCCGCAATCTGTCATAGTCTTCCTCCTCTACATAAATCTGGTTCAAAGCTTCATTCACAGCAGATACATTATTGCTCTGAACAGCAACCATATATGGCTTCACTAGAAGAAGGTGACCAGCCTGAAAACCCAGAGAATATTACATCAGCATAAAAGAGGAGTTAGACCCATGAACAAAAAATTATTCGGCAAATTTTAATAATATCATAAGACAGAACAAGAAAAGACCTTCCGCATAATGTCAACAACACGTGTATGGTCCACACGGAGTGCCAGCACATTGAGGAGATCATTGATAAGATCTGGATGCTCTTGCAAGTAGAAATGCACTGCCTTATAGTATAGCTCCACATTGGCCACCTTGACAGCAACATCCTTAAATTGCATGTGATCCCATGCCTCTGGGGAATGATTCATTATGGTGGTTGCAGCATTATCAAATTCATCATATTGGATATATAAATAGGTAAGTTCCTTCCAATGCTGTTGCTCATCGCAAGCTCTAATAAGCTTGGGAATATTGAGACGGGTTGAGAATAGTTTAATGTGCTCCATAAGCTTCTCAGGACGATATCTTGCATACAATACTCCTAATTCAGTGAAAATGCCCATATGTGCACGTTCCAACCCTAAGCCACTCTCCATAAGAGAGATCAATTCATTGAAGTAACCTCTGTTCTGATAATATTCACTGACCTCTTCTAAATCATCCACCTGTAAAATAATTCAAAATATACCACAGGATTGGTGAGTATAATACACATGCAGGATAGATGTAAACGCAGCAAGTGAATTTGGCAAAAGCCAGTAAACAAGGCAGGAGTTCTTAAGCTTTAAGAAACTCTTATCACCAAAAGTTTGAAAACTAAGCCCTGACTGCTTCTTGATTCAGATATAGAATGACCAACAACTTCATGAGAGAGTTTCACTTCAAATAGAGAGTTTCAAAAGCTTGAAGAACGATACACCTACGACCATACAAATAGTAATAGAATGCAACACATTACCTGAATAATAATGTTGAGACCGCATATCTGAGCCAAACGGAACTCCTCAGCATCAACACAAGCAAAGCAAACTTCCTTCCATGTCTTTGCACTATTAGCTTTTCGTGCAGCATCAACGGCACCTTGGAACTGTTTCAGCTTCACAAGCGTGCAAGCCAACTTGGCCCAGTTTGATATAAAAGCAAAGATTATTTTGGCAGCCTCATATAGACCTTCGTCAAACAAACGATCACCCACATTTTGGAGATTGGCCACATTTGGCATAAGAATAAATTCCTCAATGTCACTTAGCCTATCTATCTTTGCATATGCAAATATAAGCTCACTATCCACCTTGGGCTCTTTTGCCTTCTGTCTAACCATCAGGAGGTATCTCACCAAGTCATGATAGACATTTGCATCCTCAGCAGCACGAATGACCTCCAGGAATTGAGTAGCATCATCCGCACGAATAAATGACTCAATTGCATCACTCACCAATCCCTCCCTGAGTTGAGCCTTTGCCACCTGGCTCCAAACAGCATCTTCTTCAACACGGAATGCAAACTCCACTGCGCGGTCAATGCTTCGAATGTTATCCAGTAACACATTGACAGCCTGGACGTTTAAGTTGAACTTCTTGAAAATTGCAAATGCTTCCTCATATAACTGGGCTTCTACAGCCACTTCCCCAACTGCAGGTCCATCAAAATTATCTAATCTGTTAATATAATCCATTACTCTAGATGGATCTGCCTTGATGGCAGTCAAGATAAGTAGATTCTGCAGATTGAAGTTTCCACTGAATGCAGAGTTCTGAAGCACAATCTTTTCAAGCAGCTCAATCAATTCATGCGGAAGATCAGCAGTCATGAAAGCCTTGACAGCAGCAGAAACTTGTTCTGGGCTCTTGCTTTCAGGCAAAGCAGTAGATACAACTTGATCAATGAGCTGTCTTCTATATTCATTCTCAGGATTAAGAACCTTCTCCCAAAGATCAGAATCCATCCTTTCAACCACATATCTGAAATGGAAGAAACAGCACATGAGCCTTTCTCCTATGAAACATTTCAATCTGCTACAAGCAAATCAACAGTTAATGAGTACAAACCTTGCTTGCAATTTGAACAGTGAATTCTTATTTGTTACATTGATAAGTTCATCATCACATTGTCCTCTTCGGTAAGCCACAACAGCCAGGGTGGGATCACGTTTTTCACAATACTTACCAACAACCCGGGAATCATAATAAGGATTGGTTGTCAGGAAGTGCTCTGGATTGTTATTACTATCAATAATGATTTTACCCAAAGCATTATGGACATGTACATCTTGGCTTCCCTCACTCACAAGATGCTCCAAGAACTGAGTGAGCAAACGAAGCCGATTTCTGCAGACCACACAACAACCAAAACATGAGATGAATTAAGTAAAAAGCAACAAGAACCAAGAAGCAAAGGCAGATGACTGGGATCACCTCTTCTCACATTCCTCTACAAGGGGCTCAACAGGAAGCAAAGAACGGACAGAGAGAATCAGGCCTTTAATAAAGTCTTCGGGACACTCATCATCCAGCAGCTGCCCCACGACTAATGGTGCATTACCTGGGTTTACCTATCAACAAAGCATTCAAGTCCTCAGAATTGCGTAAATGTATATGATGGTTGAAAACCATGGAATTTCAAACCATTAACCCTACATACCTTCTGAACATAACCTTCAATATAACGAAGCATATTGTTTGAGTAGAGGTAGTGTGTAAGGTCAGCCACAAAACCAAAACGATCACAAACATTAATCAGAGGTCTAGCATCCGGAAGTTTAGCCTCCATCAAGAAGTTCTTTGTCTTTTCGGCGTCATAAAAATTTGATTCTCTTGTGACGCGCTCAACTTCTTTTATTTGTCCTGTTTTAGCAGCTGCTTCAATGTACTTGAAGTGTATATCAGGATCCTCACTGTCCCAAAATAAAAATCAAGACAATAAAAAATTAATAAAATCAGATTGTAGATGTCCAAAATTGGGGTAAAAGCTAAAAGAATGTCATCCACTGAAAACCAATACCTGGAACTCAAATATGATCCCAAGAAAAAATACAGCCCTTCATATGACTTGAATTGCTCAAAAAGTTTTATGCATGCATCAATACCCAACTGCTCACAATATTCCTTGGCAGCCTGCACAGACACACTTGAATTTAGCCTCTGGCTACATGCTAAAACTATCAACTGATCACACAAGAAGACATTGTGTACCTGCACAATTATCTGGAGGTTGCCCCTCAAATTGACCAGCAAAAGATCCTTCATGCACTCCAAAGCCCATTCTCGTGAAAGAGTACCAAAAAATTCTACAAGTGCCTATAACAAACCATATTCTATTAGTTACAGCAGATTTTCCATTCCTAGCACACAATACAACAATTCAACATCAGATACCTGTGGCTCTATTGCATGTGTATTGACAATCACACGTTTAATATCTGGCAATTCTGAATAATGCTGCATATATAGGCAGGAAGAGCTTGAGGAATGATAACAATTGGCAATTCAATAAGAAAGGTAAAAGGTGTCTGTGTCAAGCCAAATTACTTGTAGGGCTCGGATATATAAACCAGCTTTTTCACAAAGTTGAGCAATACGAGGGCGATCATAGTGGCTGAACATTCCATTGGCCAGAATAGCATCTGCTACATTAGGAAATGTTACCAGATTGATTTCCAGGACCTAAGTACAACGGAAAGACATCAGGAAGTTGAAAGAAAACAAATATAGGCAAAGATATAATGCCATATCTCATTAAAGAACAACTAATATATAACCTTTGTTTGCAGATAACCATGCTCTGGAAGATTTGGCTTCAAAACATCCAACAGAAATGCTGTTGCCTCACGGATCATGTTCCTCTGAATTAGAAAAAGGAAACACCAGTTAAAATTAAAATTGAAAACCAAACAGCAAACAATATCCTTTTTCTTAACTTGAAATCTTGCACAACATAATGGCATCAAATAAAATGCAAATCTCTATTGAGAATTCACATAGATGGTAATAGGAATAAAATAAAGTTAATATGCACAAAACTTCCCATTGTAAACACAATAGAATGACAGAAGCAATGCCAATGAACAAACCTGAAGAAACAAATCAGTGATGGTGTTGTAGTCAACAGGACAACCTCCCTCCATTTGGGACATCATCAAAGCAAAATTCACTGCTCCCTGTAGTCAAAATACAAATGGAATGTTGCTATCATTTCAAAATCAGTGGAAAGAACAAAAAAGCAAGATAGCAGTACAAAGAGACAGATTATCCAACACAAAATTCACATCAAAATGGAAAAGGGTTCTCAACTAACATATGTGATAAGTTTTGAATTCATTCGGTGTATATAAACTAAAAATTATTGTTTTCGTAAACTTGCCATTGAATGATACCTGAGGATCTGAACGCAGAATGGTTTGAAGAAGGAACAAATAGTCTGGAGTATACCCAACCTTCAACAACAAAAAACCACAAAATATGATAAAAACAAGACCCACAGAAACAGAGCCAGAGACAGGGAGAGTTGAAAATTCATTGGTACAAAAAAACAAAGATGTGGTTTTACCTGCTTCGAGTAAATCAAAATTTTGTCAAACTCCCTCCTCTCAGCAAAAGCGGCAACAACCTTAGGAGTTGCTCTAGCTTTAATATATATTTTGAGTGCTAGGTCATTATCCACAGTCTACAACGTCAACATTAACACAAGTATCAGATCCATAAATCAATGAAAAAAAAAACCATAATTTTCCAGTCTTTGGCCAAAATTCAACAAGGACCCAAGTAATGTTCAAAGCAGTCAAAAATCATACCTTCACGAGGTCTCCAAGTTCCTCACTGCACTCCAACTTGTCTTCTGCCAACCAATTCTCCAAAAGATTCTTTTTGTTTTGGTTCACAACAAGACGTGATAATTCCAATGACTCAAATGCATTAAGCTTTCCCCTCGTTAGAAGTGTTCCAAAGTACTGTAGCAGAGGAGGCGTTTGCCCAGCTTGCACAGGAACACTCTGCAGACATTAAAAACAGATGGAATCAAATAAGAGTCAAACATAGAAAGAAAACCTCACAGTCAGGCAACAGTAGCATTAATATCAAATAAGAGTCAAAACAATAAAAAAAACCTGAAACTTGGCAACTGTGTCAGGTGTCCTTAGAATTCCCTGTGGAGACTCTGCAGCAAGCTCAGCAGCCTCTTTATATTTTGTTTGAGCAAACAGCTCTTGGAAACGCTGAACAACCTGATATCCCAAAGATGACAAATAATTGAATTCCTATTACAAAAGAAAAGCACAAAGAAATAACAATATGGAAAGAACTAGGAAAACATTGTTTTACCAAATTCTCTGCACCAGGAAGGTTTCCTCTTTTCGCAAGATTGACAGCAAGCTCCAAATTATTCAACTGTAACAACAATTATCAGATTAACACTCGAACACAGCTCATCATTCAGATGCAGCCAAGAAAAAGCAAATACATGAACATACCTGGCCACTAACAAATGGCACAATTGTTGCTTCATTGACAGTAGCCAATAATACCTGACCTCGCCTATTGATAGCATAAAATCCTCCAACTGAAGAAGCTTCGGCTGTCAAAAATATGGGATCTGGACTGATTCTATTTCTATACACAGCAGTAGCTGTCTCCAAATCATAAACAAATAGCAGCCCAAGCTTGGTGATCACATATATCAAACTGTACTTGTGAGATATCTGCAATCAACAGATCCATATAGAAATACTAAAACCAGTGAGTTACAAAATAAAGGTTCAAAATATCAGTAGTAGGCACACCTGCATGGCAACAGGAAAGTCATCAGCAAAGTCTGGAGGAAAGAAAAGATCAGCCTGTTTCTTTGTAAATGACGGCTTCCCTGTTGACACAGTTCCCACATCAGAACAGGAATAAAATTTTCCAGAACTCACAAGATGCAACTACCATAGTTTCAAGAGTGATTGACTATGAGAAGACTACAACTAACTGCAAAAGAAAATCTAAAATTCCATCCGATTATGGAATTTCCAAAATAATGAATCAGAAAGTTGACCTGGTTGGGCACCAAGCTCAATGACATGCAACTTAGATGCAATCTGCCCAGCATTAAAAGTTTTTGTGGCAAAAGAAATGAGAACAGACGGATTCTCATTTCCTGGAACCTGTTCAAACAAAGAGAAACAATACCCTCATTAGCACAAAATATGCAACAGCGAAATTATGGGTTATTTCATATTCTGAGAGATCCCTGCACCTTAAATTGGGCAAATGATGCAGCATGTGCTTCAAGGGCTTGACTACGCTGCTGATCCACAGAGAAAAGTTGCATGTTCCCTTTAACTAATTGTTGCCTCTGTAAATCACATACATTAGGAAAGCCATTAGAAAGCAAATCATATTCAAAACATAACAAGAATTACATCTAATAAACCATGCAATTAGAAAACAACACGTATGCCCTAAACCATGAGTTGACAACTAATTGCCAACACACTTAGGTATGGCAGTTCAGATCTAAGGTATGAACTACACTCATCCATATTTCAGAGCACTGTTTGGCCAAGCAGTTCCCAGATGACTAAGTGGCTTAGGCTTCACAACAGGGACTAATCTCTGCCCCTACCATCCCAAGCATGCAACTAACTACAAATACTAATGCCAAACATCAATATTTAACATAATACAAGTTTCAGATTCCAAATGAAAGCATTAAAAATCTTCCCTTACATATAGGCAAAGTTTTACTTTCATGAAGAGGAGTGTTGTAACAAAATTCAGTAAGAATTAATATATAGCTGCATACCTCTGGGGAACCAGGAGCTATTCCAATCAAAACTAACCACTTCTCGGAGGGATCGCATCTATAGTTAATTATCTGATTGTTCACTAAATTAGCAGTCCTCTCAAACATCTTGATAGGCTCAGAGTCACCTGTGCATTCAAGACATAATAAGATTTATATCACAGCAACGTGGCAAACCAATTTACAATAACAACAAAGAACACCATGACCAAAAACAAATACATAGAAAATAGACATAGGAACCCATATAAGTAGAGAACAGCAAGAAGCTATGAGCCTAGGAGTGCAAAAGAATCTTGCCTTCAATTGACCAATGATAAACTGAGGTTTGTGTTACCAAGCCCAGCATCTTCACAGATATCCACTTCCAAAAGACAACCTATGCATGAAGCAGAGAGACTCACTTCATCAAATAACAGATATTACTCCAACCATAATTAAAACAATCCTGATACTCTGAATTACTTGTTTCAAAATGTTGTCCACATTTTCTAATATATATATATATATATATATATATATATAAATTAAAAAGGAGAAGCCATTTACCTGCTCAGGCATCTGGTGCGATTTCATTTTAGCTTTCATTTCAATGTTAAATATCTGAAGGTGATCCTGAGGAGTTCCAGGGAGTTGAGCTTCACCAAAATAACAAAAATTGTCAGATGAAGGAACCAGCATAAATAGAAATATACATCATACAAATTAACAACTGAATATATATATATATATATATATATATACACTTGTCATATAAACAGAAAATTATGAAAAAAGAAAATGAGGAACAAAAAGCATACACTCAACAATAGGTTTTCATATCAAAGTTATACTAAAAGACAATGAGAAAAAACCTATTGAACAACTCAAATGGAAAAGAAGGTATTACAACATTTTGATGAACCCATTTGATTGAATCACAATCAGAGACACCGGTAAAAACATTTCATTATTATCACTAGTATCATTATAATTAATAGTATAGCAATCAAAATATAATGATACAATTTGACAGATGACACAATGACCTAGTACTATATTCTCTTGAATCAATGATAATGTCATATACAAATATCCAAGCATCAAATCATACATTCTGTGCACAAAACCATTAAAATTAATTTTCAACTGCAAACATGACTAAGAAGAATTGCATAACCATGTACTATCTATATAAAAAACCTATTTGGTAGTCACTTCATGTAATGATAAAGTTTATATACCATAGTTATGAGATTACACTCTTATTGGGTTCTTGATACTATATCATAGTTGACATATAACTATCCATCTGATCTTGCCTTTCAATACAATCCAACTATCTAAAAAAATAAGTAAAAGGCAAACTAATGTAAACTTGTGAAAACATGATGCCAAACAAAATAATTGTGGATAATAGCCATAGCACGTTTGATTGATCAACATTGTATAGAATCAAATAGCTGGTTAAACTCAACAACTTACCTTTCAAAGCAAGGATTCTAGAATTTGGATTCATAAGCGCCGAGTCTGCAGTAATAGGCCGTCTCAAAGGCTGCATTGGCATATTCATATCAATAATTACAACACTATTCTGAGGCGCTGTTTCCCGAACACATATATACTTATCCGACTCCATCGTGACATTTGTAAACGTTATGAACTGCGGATTGATCCCAATGCTCGGCAACTGCAAGCAAACACACGGATCATACCAAAATTCACTTCACAGATCATAAATCATCACTCCCTCACTCTACTATACAGAAACAAACAGCAGAATTAAATAGTTCCAATGCAAATAATTAGCAGATCTGACGATGTAACACAGGAATCAGATCCAATAAAACTTCAATGAGAGCTAAATACTACAAACACATTTTACGTGACGAATCAAGTGAAATTACAAATAAGTACGTGACATACATCCACAATTAATCTAAAACAAGAAGATAGCTCAATTTTCAATCTCTAAATTCGAGTAAGTGACAGAGGAGCTGAGTGTAAAAGAGAGCTTACCGTTAAGACTTCCTTCATGGTGATCGGTGCGTTAGCGGCCGCCATGGCGGGCAAGAGATCGACGGCTCAGAATAGGCGAATTAGATCTGTAATCAGAAGTGAACCGTCGATTCGAAGGAAAGTCAACACCAGAGTGGAGGAGTGAATAGAGATCTAGAGCGTGATGAAACCCTAGAAATCAGATGAAGAGAGAGATCTAAACGAGAAGACCAGTAAAAGGGAGAAGAGAAGAGAACAGAAATAGAAATGGGAATGTAATGTTAACGAAAGGAGAGATCTCATCTAATAAAGGAGAACAGAAGATTATTGATTAAAAATATTTTTTAATTTTTAAAATATTTTAAAAAATAAAAATAAAAATCCTATGAAGAGGACAGAGACAGACGTGTTAAAATGTGCCTTTGGTGCTCACTACGTATGAAGCATTTTGTTCACTTCGGCTCTTATTATAGATGCCCGATTCGAATCTGACCCGACCCAGCTCTTTGTCTTAAGTCTTTTGACTATTAGGCACTAGTTTTATCTTTCTTTTATAAAGATACTATATGAAGAATTTAGTTAATTAGTCATTAATTGTCTTTTTTTTAACTTATTAAGTTAAATAGGCCATGATACTAATACTAAATATATATTTTACACTAATTTCTCAATTGTTGTAGCAATGAGAATGCATAACTTAATAATAATTGTATATCTCGCTTGATAATTAGTATTGAGAAGAGGAATTCAAACTTGAATTTATTATCATGTTATTTTATACATACCTATCACTAGGCTATACATTGTTTAAGTATGCAATTATATAATGGTGTTTTTAAAAAGTCGAGGGCTACACAATAGGGGGTACACTCTCTAACTTATCAAATTAGTGAAAACAACTATGGTAAAAAAAATTTGAATTCGAGATCTTCCATTCATTATATAAATGAAAAGACTAACCAAATCACCATCTGATCAGTAAAAATTATTTCGCAGAGTAATGTAATACAATTTGTTTATATTGAAATATGTGAAAATATAGTAAAACTAATTTGATTGCTAAAAAAAATTATAAATTTGAATTTTAACTTTTATAAGCAAATAAAATTGTTGGGTTATTAAAAAATAAAAAATCAAAATGTTGAAAGAGCCAAAAGTCTGACGGGGGAATTACACCACATGATATTAAAAAAAAGAATTAACATCTAAGTAACGTCCAAGTACTTCAATAAAATCAACCGACCTTGCATTGTCCTTTTCCTTCTTGCATCTAGCACTTCTCTTTTTTCTTCACTTCTCCGCTCACACAATTTCCTACAATAGGGATCAACATTTCATCAATTTGGTTCAAACCAAACTACAACAATTCAAACGGAATAAATTTCATTATCGTTTGATTTAATTTGGTCCGGTTTAATTATTTTTGGCTTTAACAAAAATCGAACTAAAGTGAAAAAATTTTAATTTTCTCTATTATAGTTGAATATGTAAAATTTCAAGCCGTACCGAAATTGTTTGGTTTTAACCAAATTATGCTATTTACAAAAATTACCAATGATTTTTCTCAAACATTGCTTTTTGTTTCTTTTCTCAATTTACATTGCTCTGTGGGCTCTCTTAAAAAAAATAATTCCATTGTGGGCTTTGGTATTGAATTATGGGAGCAAACAAATCGGCTTGGCCCAAACCAACAGGCAACAGCACTTTATGGATCATATACATTCCTTTGTGTGCTTGGACTCTTTTCTAAAAGCTAGTCATATGCTATGCACAAATTTAATAAAAAAATAATTTATATTATATGTTTTTTTATTTTTTTAATTAATCTGTGGTGCATATTTGCCTTTTCTAATACTTCTTATGAATTCATAAATTGAAAATCAAATTCTTAAATTCATCTTCAATTTAAATTATGTGATAATTTAATTGGGAGAATCAATGATAATTGTTAATTTTGAATTTATTAAGGAATTTTTTCAAGTTTATTTGACAATTAAATAATTAATTGTATTCATAAATTAAATTATCTTTTAAATTAATTGTGTTGAATTGTTTAAACATTCTTTTTTTTAACACATTTAAACATTCTTTTTCAGTTGAATATATATTAATGATGAATTCATTTTTTAATATAAAGACATTATATATTTTTTACTTTGCAAAATTTAAACCTGGCTTCAATTTTATTTACTTCAAAATTATGTATGCAAAAAAATTGAATTTTACAAATTCAGCATTTCCAACTCCAAGCATGAAAATAGTTAAAAGATGATGAAAATAGACCAAACCACTAATTTTTCTTTTTTGAGTACTAGGGGATAAGAGATTCAAATATGTAATTACTGTTAAGCCGTATATACACTTACTATTAGGCTATGTCTTGGTGTATAGATTAAACCACTAATTTGAATCCAATCGGCAAGCCATAAATTTAGATTTTTTTTTCTTTTTATTATTTTTTAGAATTGGCATTTTTAATTCTAATGATAATGGAGGAACACTCAACGATCACTAGCTGAGTTTTAATTTTCTAGAACCGAGAAGGAAAATATCGGGAAGAATATCTAGAAATAAGAAAACCCATTTACCAAATATTGAAATTTTGCTGTAAGCAGCTGCCTAACAAGACTGACTTGGTCTAATATTAACACTCAAAGAAACAAAAACTAAGACTCTTACAAGTCCACATCTAATACTAACCGTATAAAAAAATTTTTGAAGGGTCAACTTTTAGTAGCAGTAGTAGGAATATTGACTGAACTTATTGAATTTAATTTTTAAATTTTTTTATTCAATTGTGGTTTGTGTAAAAATGGAAATAATTCAGTCTATTCAACCTTTTAAATCTTAAAAACTAAAAAAATAAAATAATTGAGCCGAATTGAATTGAACCAATAGATTCAGTTTTGTTTAATTTTAAGGAAAAAAAAATTTATTGTCTAATTAACTTAAATATACTTTTATATCATTATATATTTATTAATTATATATTTCATTACATACACTTAAAACACGATTAACATAGTTTTGACATAATTATTATTTATAAATTGTTCCAATTAATTATTAATTCACCATTGGAACAAACTCATCAGATCATCATTTTAGATGTCCATTTATTCAAAATTTATACAAGAACATGCATATAAAATGAACTAGTTTAGTATACAAAATTGTATTTTATATCTTGGAAAATTGATCACAAAGCTCAAATGAGCTTCAAGAGATCAGAAACAGAGGTGATTTCTACATTACAGTCAGGATACGGGACATAAAAGTATCCTTCCATCCTATATATCATCGTCAGCCACAGCGACAGCCAAGGCGACGGACGACCGAGACGGCCACCAAGATGATGAGGACATAATTTGGAATGAGCCGCCCGGTCCAGTCCACCCTTCTTTAACTAAAAGTTTATTTGGCAAAAACCCACTTGCAGAAGAAGTAAAATTATGGACTGAAATGACCTAATTGTATTATCACTACACTTATATCATCAATTGAGCCCCTTCTTTGTGACAATTCAGTCAGCTTTTTACAAGCAGAGAACAGTTCTGGCTTGTTGACGCCTGTGCATAAAGGGCGAACGGTATCTACTGCCTCCTGATTAGTAACCTGGACAAATGGGACTGAAAGAAATCAACTTTGAATCCAGAAAAGCAAGATTTTGAGAACAGAAATTTAGTTTGGTTATGAGAATTTAGAATTTACCTTATCCCAAAGACCATCAGAGGCTAAGACCAAGAATTCACAATCAGGTTTAATCCTTAAAACTTTAGTTTCTGGTTCTGCAATCACCCATTGTTTAAGATTTCTGTCTCCAATTCCTCTAGTTACAGCAAGAGTTCCTTGTATTCTCCAAACTCCATGGGAACAATCCACATAACCACCCTGCAATAGCATCATCAACAAACATATGATCAGAAACCATTAACACATAATTGTAATAAGGACATTTCACAAAGAAGCTTTCTTACCAGAGATTCAATTCTTTCTCTTTCGTCTTGCCTTGAAGGCTGATGATCAGAGGTGAGTGCTTCTGCAACTCCTCCTCTGCTCATGACAGCCCGGCAATCACCGGCGTTGGAAACAACAAGGTCCCCGTGGTGAATCAATGCAGTCACACAACAAGCACCGCCACCAACACTTTGATTTAAAAACTCTCTGTCTGTAGTCAGGTAGCCATTTTTAATTGCCACTTCAATTCCTTCCTCTTCGCATCTGTTTGATACCTCTGCCATTATGTTCTTCTGCAAATTCTTAGAGGCGAATTCTGCTGCCTTTGCTCCTCCATGTCCATCAAAAACACCAAAGAAAGCCTATAAACACAAAATTTTAATCATGTGAATACCAAAATCAAATATGAAAAGATAAAATCACATGTCTCTAATCGGTAGAAGGCCTTTCACGTTAAAATTAACAACAGACAGAAAAGAAATCCATTTT
This sequence comes from Jatropha multifida, assembly GCA_948099535.1. Taxonomy (NCBI): domain Eukaryota; kingdom Viridiplantae; phylum Streptophyta; class Magnoliopsida; order Malpighiales; family Euphorbiaceae; genus Jatropha; species Jatropha multifida. Next base: position 59,494 of record CANUEX010193328.1, on the reverse strand, counting down.
CTCTTCGAATTTCTGTAATTTTTTAGGAAACCAAACAACAAAATCAGAATAAAAAAGGGTACCTGTTTATAATCTCCTTTGACATCAACAAAAGCAGAGTGACGATCCTCCATTAGCCCTCTCCTTCCTCGTTTACTATAAACAGAATACCCATCTCCTTCAACCTCTACAACCTCAAATCTTTCTTCCTCCTTTCTCGGCGTCTCTAAACCGAATCCCCAAACACCTCCGATCACCGGTATATCAATCTTCGCTGGCCTTTTCCTCTTCAACACTGCACCGGAATTTACTTCCAACCTTTTCTCACAAACACGAGTCGCCAACGGAGATTTCGCCAATGCAGAAGCCGAAGATGATGATGATGATGATGATGATGATGAAGGTAATAATATCGATCCAGGAGATTGCGGTCCATGGATTGAAGGCGACGCACATGACTTGCCAAAGATGGAAGGAATTCTCGGGGATGAAAAAATCGGCGAATTCGGCATCTGTAACGCTACGGCGCCAGACATCTCGTTTTATACGATTTTGGTTCCAATATGTTACTAAAATTTCGGTTTCCGGCTTCTCGCTCCTTCCTCTGATTCTGCTGTGTCTTTGGGTCTTCGAAACAATGAAGAAACTGTAATTATTGCTTAAAATCTGATTAAAGCAGAAGCCTTTATATATATGGATAAAGCGCTGAAACGGCATCGCGTTAAAGGTTGCGCGACTGAAATTGACCTGGGATTGATCGCTGGACAGTTGTTTTTAGCTTCGTCTTAAAATTAAAAATTAACCGACGCTCATTAAGATAGAGCGTAAGTTTGACCGGAAAAACAGAGGACGTTGCGCGGGTTAAACGAGTTGGGTGTTTTACACGCGCTTTGAAGGAGAGTGTTGGTTTTTTTGAGGTGAGTTTTATTATGCACTAAAACTTTCAATGGTCAAACACGTTAATTTCTGGCGCAAAGTTGGAGACCAAGTCTCCCTCGATTAATTTTTTAAAAATTTTTTAATTTCTCGCTTTAGGTGGAAGGGACACGTAGCAGATTCTTGTTGGACCACGTCGATGGTCAAAATTCAGATTTTCATATTATTAGTAGCAAGAGATACACCAGATCAGAGGTTGGTCGCATGTGCTTCTTAAGGGTATTTTCGTCCTTGAAGAAATATTGAATAATTGAGCAGTTGCTTTGCAGTTCTTTAATCCATTCACATCGAGTCATTGACAGATAGAAAAGCAAGAATAGTGGAACATATAAACAAATAAAAATTTATTTTATTTTGTGTTTGTCCACTGAAACTGATACTTAAATAAAGTATTTCCAATCTGATGATTTTAATTTTAAAATTTAAAATTTAAAATTCTGATCTTAGAAGTAAAGTTTGCTCTTAAATACAACCTATTTTGGTAGGTTATTATTTTATCTGTTAAATCGTAGTCTCAAACTTTCAAACATCTATATCTCGTAGACGAAATCTCAGTTGCTACATGTCATATTGCTTCTTGAACCGTTGCACATATGGAAATATTCTCATTTGATTAGGTAAAATTATGTTTCCCACATACATCAGCTGCCATAGAAGTTAGAACTATTCTTTCAATTCCAATCCCGCTTTAGCCAGCTCCTGATTTTCAGTCATAACTCAAAAACCATGTGCTTGCATGGGCCGCATGGCTAATTCTTGCATATACTAGATTTGGCTTGAACTAATCTTAAAGAAGATGAAGTCAATCCCAACAGTCAAAAGCTTGGTTGGGTACTTCCTTTTAATCTTGCTGGAACTGAGAGAATTCACATTTTCTTGGTTGGAACCATCCCGTGTCCGAAAATAAAATGCTCTTTTTTAAATTTAAAAAATACTCGATATTTAGAGCTTTAATTTAAAATTTTTGCTAGTTCTCTCAACACTTGATAAAAAATTTATATTTTATCTTATTTTATGATATATAGTTCTATAGTAATAAATGTTCTAAGTTTTCGCAAAATACGAAAGAAATTGAATAACCATTTGTTTCCATCAAAAATCAAAGAATTCATTATAAATAATCATCATAAAGATAAGACAAATGATTTCTTATAATTAAATAAATAGATAGATAAGAACAGAGAAGACCAACAAAACAAGAACGGAGCTGCAAGTGACTTGGTCAAAGGAAGTCTTTGTTTGATGGTTTCCTAACTATAAAAATCCAAATATATGTTCTACAAATCTTTCTACATCATATAATTTTCTAAATAGACAGTCAAAATCAAACCCTCACGGTTTCCTTGCAGGCCATCAAGCCATTATTACCTGACTAGCTCAACGTATACTTCAATCCAAAGGTCCTTTTTATTAACACTAACTAGGTTTTAAGTGAAGTTTGAACTTGTTTAACCTTGCAATTTTAAAAATAATTTAAATATCATTAGATTAAAATCAATAAATTATATTTTTTATGGACTGCACCATATATTATATTTTTTTTTGTTTGCTGAAATTGACCAATCTGGAAATAAGCTTGAAACAAATTTAAGAGTTTGATTTGTAAAAAAGTATTTATGAGGTGATATAATTACAAATTTCAAATGGGATCAATCGAAATAGTCTGTGTGTGTGAATATTTATAAGAAAAAAGAAAAGAAATCTGTTTATATGGAATTTCAAAATAATTTTACTATTAAAATGAGAAGGGGCAATTTGAATTTCAGTTGCGAATGATATTTGAAATTAAGTTGAAAATTTTGGAACTTGAAAGAACCAAAAAAATCCAATTAATACGTTGGCTTGAGTAAATACAATGAACGGTCCATTAACAAACGGAAACTGTTTTGCTTCCTATCAACACTGCAAACCGTTAAACGGTGGATTAAATTTGAAGTCAGCCAGAGAGACAGCACATACGTGTACTTCTACTACTTATGTTTCCAGAATATAAGGACACGTGTCATTCTATTGTCGCAAAAATTGCCTACGTGTAAAACCAAGTCTCTTCCGATTTTGCCGCATCATCCACCACGGGTCAATCAACCAAATGCCTTCGATCACCACCGTTCCTTTCCCTCTATAAATTCTTGATCGCTCCGCTTTTCTCCAACCGTGCCATTGCATGATCGATAAAGTGTAACAGAGCAAAAGCTTAATTATATTGGTGGGAAAATTTATTAGCAAAAAAGGGGAAAAAATGTCTTCAAATCAATCGAGACAAGAGCTTGACGAAAGAGCTAGGCGAGGAGAGACTGTTGTCCCTGGAGGTACTGGGGGCAAGAGCCTTGAAGCTCAAGAACATCTCGCTGAAGGTAAATTTTCTGTCACTCTCTGTTTCCTGAATTTTTTTTTTAATGGAACCTTAATTTTCACGTCGCATGTAAAATAAATGAAATATTTGTTTCATTTTAATTAATTTAGTATGATTTTGGATAGGGAGGAGCAGAGGAGGACAGACAAGGAAGGAGCAGCTGGGAACAGAAGGATATCAGGAGATGGGGCGGAAAGGTGGGCTGAGCACGACGGAGGAGTCTGGTGGAGAAAGAGCTGAGAAGGAGGGCATCACCATCGACGAGTCGAAATTCAGGACTGGGAGCTAGTGTGATGATTAAAACTATAAATGATATTTTGTAATAAATAAATGTTGGTAATAAAGTATTAGGTTTCGTAATGTAGTTTTCTATGTGGGTGAAAATTACTAGGGTTTAGCTAGTTAGTATGTGTTTTGTAACTTTGAGAGGGGTTTATGGCCGTTCCCTTTCTGGGAGGACTGCCAATAATTTCTCCCTATTTGTAAAATAACCTGCAGTATTTATAATTACCTGTTGGTTTAAAAAAAAAATCCTAAATTTATAAAAACTTCATGATAATGCACCGTTTAATAATTAATCATATATAACATTTTACTATAAAAATTTATTTGTAACATGTTTAAATTATTTTCAGTAAGATGAGAAGATAAACATAAATAAATTTAATTTATTTATGAGTAAAACATTTTTAATTTTAATTACACTATGGCTTACCATCCAACCTTAGAAACTCAAATAACCATATATTGAATGGTAAGATGATGAATCTAATGTCAATTGGATTGAAGAGAATACAAATATAAGGTTACAGTTTGAGAGAATATCCTAGTTCGCGCCATGTGTAAGGTAATTAAATTTGTCTAGTGCCATGTGGCTTGAGAATATCTTGCTCTCTTTTTTTCTGACAGCTTAGAAGGTCTTGCTCTTGATTACGTTTCTTTGAGAGAGTCTACGATCCACATGCAAATTGGGAGTGAGAGTGGGAGTTAAAATCAAGGTGAAGATGTATCAGTGATGGCTTGATTCTACGTATCAGGTAAGCATTTATTTCCTTTGACAGCAACTATCAACAAAATCATTGCAATAATAACGTAAGATATTGTTTTTCGCTCTTGACCGTTAACTTTCAGTTGCAATGAATTGAAAGGCCAAGGGAATTTCAAACAGGGAGAAAAATACGGATTAATCCGTTGGGTTTAGTAATGTGATTATTAGGGTTTAGGATTTGAAAATTTGACTTTTTAATATATAATTAGGGACAATCCATCTATCGTCATTGCATATCTGTCATCTCTGTTTTGCTTTTACAGACAGCTCTCTCATCGCTATTTTTGTGTTTTCAATTTTTTTCAACTCTTTCTAGTCTCATTTCACGATATCTCTCTTTTCCATGGCTGGATTACTCCCCATAGTCCAAACTAGCCATATTTCTTCGGCTGTTTCTTTCTTCTCGTTGGGACGCATCAAAGAGCTTTTTTCTCTCTTTTTACGACACATTTGGCCCTACTTGCTCAGTGTTTGGGAGTTTCTTCGGACCAACGTATTGCAAACTGTTTGGTTCACATTTGTAACTTTCTTGTTCTCGCTTTCCTTCTTCAATTTACCGACTATCGGGATCGTTTGTGCTCTGTTTTTCCTTAGCCGTGTGATATTGTATCACCCAACACTGGAAAGAGTTCCTTACTGGTTATGGGCGTCCTTCACCGATATTTCCTATCAACTTCTTGGCTTGCTATACGGCTCTTTCCATCCACACACTATAAACCAACTGTTTGGAGAAATAGTTCTATTCTCCTCTGTCTTTTGCTGGTACCAGAGCACTAGGATGCCACCAACAATGGGTTTATTTTCTTTTGCATCCAAGTTACCCATCAATACAGCTTGGAGGGTCTTTGAAGATTCCAAAATACCTGCCATTGTCATTGTTGTGGCTGTCTTTACTCTGATTTGTTTGCACAGGTATCTTTCTAGTCCAGTAGTTTAAATGCATAGAGTCTAGGTGGCACAGTTTCTAATACGTATTCTTGGTTGCTTAGTGTTTAGAGAATACATTTTCTAACATGTGATTTTGGGTTAACAGTATATAAGATAGTTTGCAAATTGTAAAGCTTTAGAGTATACATTTCATGTATATGAGTAGCTTTTCTAGCTAGTCTGCGTATTGTAAAGCTTTGATAGGTAGCTTTTCAAGTCGTTAAAGAGTTCAATTCTTTCTTTGAATTCTTTTATAGTTAGCAAATTGTAAAGCTCTGGATTCTTGTGCAGTACAAATTGTAAAGCTTTGAATTCTTTTACAATATATTGATAGCTTTTCAAGTTGTTTGGAAAAAGTAAGTTGATGATTGATTTGTATATGGGTTTAATTCATGATCTTCTAGTCTACAATACATCCAGCTTACAACTTACACCCAGCTATTGCTCTTTATCTAACTTTGGACATCAAAAGTTATGCAATTTGAAGTGTTGTCTATCATTTAGCAAAATGATCCTATCTGTCATAGTAAATTTATTAACCAATTTTATCTGAACTCTTAAAATTAATTTGTTAATTTTTTTTTCAGAGTCGCAGAACATCCATTTTACTATCAGATCTTTTGTTTACTTTATTTTTAAAGCCTCCCTGCATATCCCACTTAATGTTATCAGAAAGAAAGCAAATTTGCTTCCCACTTGCAATACCCACATGGCATAGTTGGTTTTACCAGTGGATTTATAGCTACTGATGGTGTGTTCTGTCAGTGATCTCCTTGAGCATGCCTGACCTGGACAAATTATTAATTCAAAAGTAATTGGAAACACCGAATGGTTAAAAAGATTAAAAATGAACCTTTTGTGCCTGGTTAGCATTGAATATCTTTTCAAGCTTCTGCAAATAGAGTAAAAAAATGGTGGAATATGAGGAAAAAAATGAATATAGTTCTGCAGCTTGCCTCCTCCTTGCAGCTCTTTCTTCAGTTCTCAAGCTGAAAGGTGTAGTGGAAAAATTTGGGGACTGAGATTTATTAAACTTTGAGCAACTGGCACAGAAAACGAAAAACTACTAAAAATAACTCAAAATTCCTTCTAAGAAATTCTCACATGCATCTTGGAGTGATCTATATGTTTTGCAGTATATCTAAGTCTGAAATTAGCTAATTAAACAACTTGCAGCCAGTAATTCTATATGCTTGATAAATGTCAAGCATAGTGCTCTGTTGGCAGGAAATGGCATCTTGGGCGAATTGTTTTGCTTCCAAATGCCAAGGGGGCAAAGAGGCGTGCTTGCCTGAAATTTTAAATCTTATAGAAGATAAAGACATCGGAAAATTGGAATTTCTTGCCTTATTTGTCAAGACATTTTTTGAGAACCCTTATTTGTCAAGAGGCTAAGGTATGCTTAGGTTCTCAAAGACATTTTTTTTAAGAAAACAAGAGTCTTTTGAAGCTAAAGTTCCTTCTATTCTTGCTTTGCCTTTTGCCCTTAGACAAGTTTTATTTATTTTTTCTCAATGCTAATTAAATTACGGTCTTCTAGTGATTTCTGTTCCTTTTATTTTATTTTATTTTTTTTATCCTTTTCTCTGTTTTAATACATAATTGTCTGTGGCATACACTCTTCTCAGATCATATTTTCTTTGTGTCGGGTGTTCATACCTACCTTCTTCATCATGTGTTGGAATACAAACACAAAATATTTTGACAGTCACAGCTTCTCCCAAGTGAGTCTGGTTAATCATTCTGTACAAGAAACAAGTTGTTTTTTCTGTTATTAATGCTGGTCTTACATTACAATCCTTTTAGATCAATCAAGGCAAATAATAGTTTCATTTGCTGGCAAAGGAAAAGAGAGCTGACAATTCGCCAGTCGTTCACCTTACCTCCAACTGGGAACCATCGAAAAAATATTTTAACTACGGAACTGTATAAGACGCAATCCTTCTGCAACAGAATTTTACGTATTATTCATCACTCTTTAACAGTTTAATCGTCATTTAACTTAATTTTAAAATTAAAAAAAAAAAAAGAAAGAAAAAGCAACGAAGTGCGGGTTATTGTGCTTGTTTATAACTAAATCCAATTACACTTGAAGCTCTCAGATCCATAAAAGAGCCACTTATTTTGGACACAGACGTAAACCCGTTACCCTACGCTATCTTCAGTATTTTAGGAGCTAACGGTCACTATTTCCACATGCTTTACCTCATCATCAACAACAGCAAGAAAAGCCTGAGACTCCATTTTATCTTCTTTGTGATTGCCATTCTCAATATCATCGACAACTTCGAATTGAGATTCTTCGTTCTCCTCGTCGTCTTCTTTGAACTTAATTTTCTCATAAGGCGGAACATAGTAGTATTTATATTTATAGACGATAACAGCTCCAAACAATATTAAGAGTTGGCTAAAGTAGATATAATTATCAAATGCAACAAAAGTAGTAACCTGCATTATCGTCCCAAGCAACAAATCACAAAATCTAACGTCAGGTAAAACCAAAAAGCCTTTCCGAAAACTCTGAAGCTCTATACTGACTAAAACCAAACCAATTAAAGCAAACCGTTTGCAACCAAATACCAATCGAATTAGCGGAGCAGATAACAGGGTAACACAAAATTCAAAGCACTTTCCTTTGCTTCCAATTTCGACAACTATTCCGTCTCGACAAATAACAGAAGATAGGGCAAATTGCCCTGCACTTATAAATTGCAAAAGTATCCCATACGCTTGAAATCCTAGTAATCTGAAAAGACCAAATCGATCTAATAACTCCGGAATAAAGACGGTTACCCATATCGAACAAGCCAAACCAACACAAACCCAAAAAATCCTTGTAACAACGCAACCCCAAAACATCCTTGTTGTCCTTGTGGTCATTATAATTTAGAGGATTTGAAGTTTTGCTTCGTGTATGCCTCACTGTAGAAAAGGCCGCAGATGGCCGTTTTCGGAGTTTGATTTTTGAAGGGAAGAGAAGAAAGGGCGGGGTTTAGGGTTTTATAGGTTGCTCTAGTTCCAAATATTATTATATTGCTGGACTGGGTTAGGCTCTCCGTAAATTGCTTATTTATGGTCGAAATTGGAAGAAAAATAAAATTTTTATTTGAATTTAAATTTTATTCGAAAGTTAATTAAATTTTAAATAGAAAATTTTTCAGTTATTCCTATTCTAATTAGGAAAGGAAGTTTTTCTGTACTTTAATTTTATCAGTTAAAAAATAAAAATAATTTAATTTTAATTATTTTTATTAATTTTCTATTTGAATGCAGAATTTAAATAGAAATTTATTAAATTTAGTTTGATTTTAATTAGGAAGGTATCCTATATTTTAATTTTATCAATTGAAAATAAAGATAATATAATTTTAATTATTTATATTTATTTTCCATTTGAATATAGAATCGAAATAGAAAATTTTCTCATTTAGTTCCATTCTAATTAGGAAGGTGTCCTATACTTTAATTTTATAAATTGAAAAATAAATATAATTTAATTTTGATTGCTTATATTACTTACCTATTTGAATGTAGAATCTATATAGAAAATTTTTCTGTTTAGTCTCATTCTAATTAGGAAGATGTCCTACACTTCAATTTATTATTGAAAAAATAAAGATAATTTAATTTTTATTATTTATATTAATTTTCCATTTTAATATAGAATCTAATTAGAAAATTTTCTCATTTAGTGTCATTCTAATTAGGAAGGTTCCCTATGCTTTGATTTTATAAGTTGAAAATAAAATTAATCGCTTTTATTACATACTATTTGAATATAGAATCTAAATAGAAATTTTTCCAGTTTAGTCTCATTTTAATTAGGAAGGTGTCCTATTCTTTGATTTTATAAGTTGAAAAATAAATATAATTTAATTTTGATTGCTTATATCACTTACCTATTTGAATATACAATCTAAATAGAAAATTTTCCATTTAGTCTCATTTTAATTAGGAAAATATCCTATACTTTAATATTATTAGTTGAAAACTAAAGATAATTTAATTTAATTATATTAATTTTCTATTTGAAAATTTTCATGTTTAGTCCGTTTTAATTAGGAAGGTGTACTATCAAAACAATGTATTATTTTTTTGGAATTAATTTATTATTTTAAATGAATTTTAACTAGTTAAAAAATTTTTAAATAATGTAAAAATAAACACTATAATTTTGAGAACGAGTAGGACTTAACTTTTAATTGAAAAAATTACAGTATGATTTCTTTAATTTAGGAATATAATTAGTTCATCTCTGATTAAAATTTTTTTATAGTATACTGCTGTTAAACAATAAGGTTATTTCGTCTAATTTTTATATATTTTCTGTTAAATACCTTTTAAAATAACTAAAACACAAATTTTATTTTTTAAAAATATAGAGATGGACTAGTTATATCTTTTAAATCATAAGGATCGTACTGTGATTTTTTTTAATATAATATTTTAGTATTACGAATTTGACGTCAGTATTTTTTATTGACATAACCAAAAAGAAAAGATAAAATGACTTAGTAATATAACAAGAATAAAATACAAAGAAAAATTAATATATTTTAAAAAAAAAAAGTACGGAGGTAAAATATATAGCTTCCGTATTATCGCAGTCAAAATAATTCGCTACACGTTGTGTCTTTGATGGACTATGTTATGAATTGAATAGAGAATTTTTAAAATGTTATAATCAATACTTTGTCCCGTAAACTTACTCGAACAAATAAATAGTAAGATCATGCCTGTTGAGCAATAACATACATGCATGAAATGGAAAGGATATAAAGGTACTAATAGTTAATTTATGGATCCACAAAAAATATTATTGACAATTTTAATTTTATTGATCGAGAAATAAAATTAATTTAATTTTCATTAGTTATATTAATTTCGTATTTAATTTAAATTTTATTAGAAAATTGTCCAATTTAATCTTATCTAAGTAAGGAGATATCGTATTCTATCTATATATAGTCTTAATTATTTTTAAGTATCAATAATTTGTTGTTTTTCAATATAAATGTTCAAAAATATAATCAATACTATATCTATAATCTATGACATATATAAATGTGGGAATAAAGGGAGGAATAATGACATTTTCGAAATCGCCCTGATTAAAATTTCAAATATCTTAAAATAATTTTAGTCATAGTCAATTCAAAAATTATGTTTTATACCAATGAATGTTTAAATGAGTGGTCTGATACTCGTCTATCCTAAGTGAGGTCGAGGGTTTCATTCTCATGGATAAAACAAATACTCATTGGAAATATTTTATTCCTTCTTAGGCCAGTCTAGTACGAACAGAATTTAGTTTTAATCCAATGGACTCGAGATACCTGTGGTTTGGACAAAAGAAAAGTTACATTTTATTATTTGATTGGACATAATTTCTCAAAACTACTTTTTAAATAATTCATATAGGTAACAAAAATGAAAAAAGTATACTATTTTTTTTATATGGTTGTTGGAGAAATGAAGAGTTTATTTGGCGAGGATAGAAAGTCATATATGTAATCTTTCTTATTAATTAATTAATTAACTTATTTATTCATTTATTTTAAATTTGCAACTTAAAAACACAAAGAAACAAAGTTAGATCCTAGCATTTGTAATTTTCATTTATTGACTTGCTTATAATCTTTTTTTTTTGTCTATCAACATCAAATTTCATTAAATATAATATTTTCAATTAAAGAAAGGTTAATTTTTAAAATTTATATTGGTAATTTTTTTTAATATAATTTGTTTATTATTATATATTTAGTTCCGAAAAGAGTTATGTTCTTAATAAAAAAATTTTTTATTTTTTTTTCTTTTTTTGATACTCAATTAATTTATAACTATTATCACTTTAATTTACTAAAATATTTATATCTCACTTGCAATAAATAGATGACATATTGATAATTAAACAATTTTAATTTTTTTATATTTTTTCTATTATATTCCATATCTGTCTGATTTGAAATAAAATATTATTTATAAAACTAGAAAAAATAAGAACAATTTATTTTTGTTTTTGGTCACTTTTCGGTGTTTCAAGAATTTATGCATCTGTACATATATTCATTTCTCTAATAAACTGTATAAGTAATACTATAACTATGACTAAAGTAATTACATTATCAATTCAGATCATCTGCTTATTTCTTTTATTTACCAAACAGTAAAAAATAATTTTTTATTATTTTTTTTATAGTTGTATATAGATATTAATTTGGAGTTGAGGGCACGAGGTTGGAGATTGAATGATAACTTAATTTTTTGGGCACTTATTAATGTTTTAAAAATCTGTATTTATAAATTAGAGACAAAAAAATTAAGTCTAGAGATTAGGTTAAATTTTATTTTGAAACTACTTCATTATAAATAAAATTAAATTAAATACATAAAAAAAAGTAGTATTACAAATAGTTTATACGATAAAATTTAATACAAATTAAGCAATTGTATTTATTTTTAATATAAATAAAAACTTACCCTTTAATATTATATATATAAAAAAATTAAAAAAAATATAAATATATAACGAGCATAGTTAACGAGTCAACATGTAAGACATGTCATAAAAAGACTAACCAATCCAAATGTACAAAGAGAGAAAAAAGAAAATGATCAAAGTTTTGATAACAAGAGATTCTAACAGCTAATTAATATTTTATTATCATTTGATTCATAGTTTATTAAAAACAGAAAATTTTTACATTAAATATTATTTTTAAAAAGATTTAATTAGTATTTTTATTTATATAACACATTAAAAATAAAAACCAACATATTTCCTTAATATAGTAAGTTACTATTGATATGGAAACACTTCTTTCATATCTTTTACACATTCCTTTTTATTGTTCCTAATCTTTAATTATTTGCCAAATAGTGTGCATCTGTTATGTATATTTACAACATCTTTCCAACTACGAAATTAGATTTTTTATTTTAGAAAAAAATATATGGAAAGTTGGTAATTAGCTGATTAATATTAAACTTAAATATTGTAAAAAAGGTTTTAAATTAACCAAATGCGGACCCAAATAAACACGAATTAAATTACAATAATAAAATACATAATTTTAACTCTTAAACTACTAAATTTTAAAATCGATTTTGTACCGCACCGAATTTTACATTTTATAATAATTTCACACGTTATCACACTAATTTAATATTTTTTATTTTTTATACAAAATATTGATTTGATGTGTGGTAAATACACTTTTAGAACAGTTATTTTTATTATTTTTAATTACCAAATAAGTGTTCAACTAATATATTTTCATAAATTATAGTATTCAATGAGTCACTTAAAGTATTTAATAATATAATTGTGTAGGTTGAAATATTCAATAAATTAAAATAAAATGTGCCAATAAGGTTTTTTTTTTTTTTTAAAAAATATATGGGTGAATTATGTATATAACCTTCAATAATAATAATAATTTCTCATAGCATAACTGCAACGATTCCGTTACAAAATCTCCCTCTCTCTCTTTCACCTAATTCCGCAATAGCCGCGTGCAGTTCTTTGACACTCTTTCAGCTTCTCCAACTCTTAACGGATACTGCTTATTTTATTTTTCTTTCTTTTATTTTTAAAAACAACAATTTTCCATTTTAATTTAATTATACATCCTTAAAATATTTATATTTATAAATAATATATATAAATAAAAACAAAAAAAACAAACCTAAACGCCATACTTCCGGAACCATAAACTGATCAAAAGTTAAAATTTTTTTTTTAAAAGAAACATTCTATTTCCAATTAATAAATAATAATAAAACATATAGAATTATAATTATATATAAAAAAATCAGTCAGTTACTTAGTTATAACTCCCCTATCTTAGCCACGCCCACTCCAAAACAGAAACTGATCCTTCTCCAATGAACAACAGAAATTTTTTTTTTTTTTAAAATAACAATGAAAAATTTTTAATTATAAAGCACAGAAACAAACGCGTCTGTAACGAGCAAAATCGTTGTGTCATCGTGCGGTTTTACGGTTCACACCAACAACCCTTCTTTGAAACCGTTTTATTATCATCTTCTACTCTTCTCCTTAAATCAAATCTTCATTTCCAACATAACACACACTTAATTAACACTTCTCTCCTTTTCTATATTCTTGTTTTAGTTTCTTTATTTTCCGGTTCCTTAATGGGTTCTTTCAATGGCTGCGGTGCCGACCGGATTAAAGGTTCTTGGAGTCCACAAGAAGATGCTAATTTGATTAAGTTAGTAGAGCAACACGGTCCCAGAAACTGGTCATTGATAAGCAACGGAATTCCTGGTCGGTCTGGAAAATCTTGTCGTTTGCGGTGGTGCAACCAGCTCTCTCCGGAAGTTCAGCACCGTCCGTTCTCTCCAGCGGAAGATGCTATAATTGTTCAAGCTCATGCTATTCATGGCAATAAATGGGCTACGATTGCTAGACTCTTGCCTGGCCGTACAGATAATGCTATAAAGAATCATTGGAACTCAACTTTACGTCGGAAACGCGCCGCTGAGTTATCTTCGGCGTCGTCTGAGACGAACTCGGTGATGAAACGGCCGTGTTTGGATGTTTCAACTGAGTCAGGGTCGGAGTCAGGATTTGAAAGGCAATGCTTAGGTGCATCTCCGGAGTACAGTAGTTTTGATGGGGAGGCAGGGATTGTGGAGCCTGAGACGTCACTGACGTTGTCACCACCAGGGGATGGCTTTGTTCGGACAGAAGTAGGGGATAAGGTGGAGGAAGTGGCAGTGAAAGGCGGAGATAGGCGGATGGTGAGGGAAGAGGAGGAGGAAGAGGAGGAAAGATGTGGGTTGCAGATAGAGGAGACTTGTTTGTTGACTATCATGCAAAGGATGATAGCAACAGAGGTTAGGAGTTACATTGATAGATTAAGGTCTAAAAATGGGTTTGGCGGACCCAAAGCTGATCAATAATGGAATACCAAAATTTACAATTTTCTTTTTGTTATGTTTAGTCTAAAATTTTTTTTAAATTTCACATATAATCAGTGTTTCTTTGGATAATTAGCAATGGACATTAAAATGAAGATATGCAAATTTTTTATTTCTACTATTTTCTTGGTTTCAAAACTATTGACCCCGAAGATTATTGGCGTCTTCTATTAAACCAGAAAAAAAAAGATTTTTTAGAGCAATTAGGAAACAGGTTCTCCTAGACAGGCCTATCGCCCCGCAGATGAACCAAATAAATCATAGACCTGATATGACTTTTACTTAAGAAATCGGTTCTTAAATCAGGTTCAGCGAAGTATTTTCCCTAAACTGGAGATCGAAAGCTCATAAATTTGTCATGCGCAAAAGAAATAGTTCAATCGATGCTTACTAGGACATTCTGGTCCAAAGAACAGTTCCTACAGTCATCATTAAAAACATTTGATCTTTGATCTGTCACGTACCCCCCTGTATAGGGCCTTACCGTTCAAGCATTGCATTGTCAATTCCACAAATAACTTTCACCAGTGGCAAAAAGAGGACATGGTACAAAAAGTATGCAAGAAGACAACTGTGGAGTTTCGACCCTGCTGCGAGGCATATGATACATCCGGGTCAGAGACTTAAGGATAATTCACCAAGAAAAATTGAACACACAACATAAAGCTTCCTTCAAGTTCGTAATCCCGGTTTCTCAGTCAGTTAAAAATAGTGGAACTCAAGTTCACACATTACTCGTAGAAAAACTAAAGCACAAGGCAGCTAAAACCCTACAAAGACTAGTGTGCACTGAGATTTACTTATCCCATTCTAATTCAAATAATAGATGCAGGACCCTACTATTAACACTTTCTGTCGCATGCCATCATCGAAGACCCAATGCACTATCTAAATATAATTATCCATCTAAAAAGTTAATTAATCTACTTTAAATAGTCACCAGTGATGGTGATTCTGCTAACGGATGGAAGCCATTGAAGGTTAAACTATACAGACAATAATCGAAACGAATCAGACATTGGCTCCCAACATGGATTCAAGGGGTCACCAAATCATTATCGTAAGTAAACAGAACCACCAAATCACAAGTAAATAGCTACAACTGAAACTGCTCACTCAAAGGAAAAAAAGAACACAAACATCAAAATTAATTCAAAACGAAAGTTTAGTCAAATGCTCATCCAAGAACAAGATCCCCAAAGACCAAACTTTCTACATACACAGGACAAAAAGAATGCAAATAACAAAACAAAACAGGAGATTAAGCTAATCATTGAGGAAACCACGATAAGCAAAAACACAATCCAATTTCGATAGAATATAATAAAGATCTAACAAAACTGTGATGAAGATAACATTAAACTGAACTCCATAATATTCATTAAACCAGTACTGAAAATCCAACAAACTGCAAAAACAAGAACAAACTAAAACGACAGTCGTTTCATATTTTAATTATAGAGTAAAACTACTTGGATCTCTGTCTCATCTTTCTGCGCTTCCTCTTCAACCTTCTCATACGCTTCTTCTTCCACTGATGAAAACAAACAACAAAAGACAAACAATAAGAAGATAATCAAAAACCAAAGCAAACGCTTAATAAAAGAAATTAAACAAGGTCTCCGAGCTCAGTTTCTTACCTTGGCTCTCATGGTGAAGAGGAATTCAAGTTCTGTTGCGCCTTAATCGAAAACCCTAACTGCGGTTATCGGCAGAGAGGCTGCGGGTAACGGAGGCAGGAAGGAGACCTTAGGGTTTGTAGCTATTTATACGGCAGTGAAACCCTAATCCGATTAGGCTTTGGACAACAAACAAGTAAATCGGGTTGGGCACATGGAGGCCCAATATTAAATAGATTTCTGGTTAAAACTTTATACACCTAATGCAGCCCAATATGCTGATATGTTTCACTGTAACATTACCACCATTGTGTAGGGTGGGCAACACTCAAAATTCTTAGTGAATATTCATTTATTTGTATTTTCTAAAATACTCTTAACATAATAATTTAAAGAAAAATAACAGATATCAATTAAATTTATTATATACAATATGATAGTGTTATTGTTTCTTTATTTAAATATAAATATTAAAATTCATATGAATAAATATAATCACATTTCACCTCTAATTAATTAATTATACATATATAATTAAACAATGAATGAAATTGCGTTGGGATTTGTCTAAGAAATGAAGCACTGCGTTTTAGCAGCAGAAGAGTTCATCCTAGAAAATAATTGAAGCTGACATTATGAACTTGCATTTTGCTATTGGTTTAAAATAATACTAATTATTATTATAAAATAAATTTGTTTGCTAAAAATAAATTAAAATAATTTTTATCTAAAGCTGAAAAGGAAAGGAAATGACGAGGAGAAGCAGTTAAGAAAATTGTAGTGTGTTGTGAATAAATGATAGTTTTGTCAATGGATTAGTTTTGCGGAATTCATTTAAAAATTTCATCAATTTTAATGGAATTTTAGTAAGACATATATAATTCTGTGGGATTCAATTCATAAAATTTAAATCTGTAACTATTATCATTCCAAATATAAAATTTTAAATTTTTAAATGAATTTTATAAAATTTATTTATTTCAAATAGGCTCTTTATTCATATTTAAGTTTGACAAATAGTAATCATTCATTAAAAAATGACTCTAAACCAAGCGGAGTTATTTTTTTTTTGTCTCGTAATCTTCTGACATTATCGCTTTCACTTCGTCCATCTCTGTGCGAGATTTATTTTTTTTTGTCTCATAGTATTTCGACATTCTTGCTTCTACTTCGCCCATTCCTACGCAGGATTTATCTTTTGCACATACTCCTCCGACATTCTTGCTTCAACTTCGCCCACTCCTATAAAGGATTTATTTATTTTCCATAATCCTCCAACACACTCGCTTTCGCTTCGTCCAGCCTGTGCTAAATTTATTTTTGTCTTATAATTCTCTGATATTCTCGCTTTCGCTTTTTCTATTCGTGCACAAGATTTATTTTTTGTCCCATAATCCTCCACATTCTCTCTTTCCCTTTGTCTACCTCTACGAGGAATTTATCTTTTGTCCCATAATCTTCAGATGTTCTAATTTCTACTTTATTCACCCCCACGAGCACAAGTGCTTCCCTTTAAGGCGGAATGCTCCCTTTTTCGATGATGTCCGAAAAAATAGTAAACATTTTCAGATAACTTTCCTTAACATATTTTAGAATTTATTTTTTCTTTTCATTATTTAGCCTTCCATCGTTAATGTAATCTCAAAAAATATTAAATATTTTGTGATTATAGTGGTAAGTCTACCTTTTTTTTACTCCTCCATTTAGCACCTCCGCTGTCAATAAGGCATAACAATATGGCTTTCAGGTACTTTTAATTAAAATACTTTTAAATGGATGCATGCAAGTTAGAAATCAAATTTTTTTTGTTTAAATAATTTTAAATACACATTCTAATAATAAATTTTTTATTTGGATTTATCCGGTCAACTTCGTAGTTAAATAATTCAACTTTTAGTACGTTTATTCTTTGAGAATCACAGAAGGCCCACTCACCTTATTGTCATTTATCGAAACAAAAAGCAACACTAAACAAGAGTCTTTGAGAAAAATCGTCGAACATTTGATATGCATCACTTGGGATCTACCAAACCACTGAGTCATCATTTTTTTCTTTCACAATTTTATATTTAATTCCAAAAACAAGAAGAATCACAACAGAAACATTAATTGTCTAATTAATTAAGATCAAATTACATTATTGATTACAAATACCGTATATTACAATCTACATAAATAATAACCAGAGACTATATATTAAATTATATAATAATTTAAAAACACTCATAGATTGTTCAAGATTTAATTTGAAAAAACTCAATCAATAAATTTAGTAAGTCAATCAAATTCAGTCTACTTATCATATTCAAACTCCGAGCCTGCAAATGGATGTATCTTTTAAAAAAATATTGAATTATAAACAAACCGAGTTGAAATTCGAATATAGCTTTGTTGAGCAAAACTTGAGGGTGATAGACCTCAGCTCGTTCACATGCAATCATCAATACCATACCATATCTAAGAGATAGTGATAAATAAATGTTTATTATCTATTTTTTGACTAAGTAACAACAATTCCTCTTTTCTTCTTTTCCTTTATAGTTTTTGTTGTCTAGGATGTCTACCGACAAAGTTAATCATCAATGTCTACGTAATTATATATATTTTGAAAGCAATAGAAACAATTAAGTTTTTATCTAGATTAATTTGGAAATAGTCATATCGATAATTTATTTTTGTTTAATTTGTTCATATCTAAGTTTAACACATAGTGATTATTTATTAAAAAATAACTCTGAAATCAAGTGGATTTATTTTTGTGCATAATTCTCTGACCTTCTCACTTCTGCTTTGTCCGCCTCCGCGTAGGAGTTATTTTTTGTCTCGTAATGCTCCGAGGTTCTCGCTTATGCCGTCCATCATTGCACAATATTTATTTTATCACGTAATCCTCGATATTCCGACTCTGTTTGCGTAGGTGCTTCCCTCCAAGGCGGAACGCTCAGACAGAAGTACATTTGTTCTTTGAGAATAACAAAAATCCCACCCGCCTTGTTGTCATTTACCGACACAAAAAGCAAGACTTAACAAGAGTCTTTGAGAAAATTAGTTCAACATTTCGCATGCATTGCTGGTAATTTACCAAACAACTGCATCATCCTTGTTTTTTTTAATAATTTCATATTTAATCCCAAGAACAAGAAAAATCACAGCAGAAACATTAATTATCTAATAAATTAATATCAAATTACAACTGACAAAATTAGTAATTACAAAGATTGTATATTACAATCTACATAAACAAGAACCAGAGCTAATTAAAATTAAAAAAAAAAGAGAACAAGTTACATTAATTCAGTCTATTAGCACAGACACAAGAGAAGATGAGTCGTTCCTAAGCGAAGCTCTACAAAGGGGGCAACTAGACTGAGCAGTAAGCCACCGATCAACGCACTCGCTATGGAAAAAATGATTACAGTTAGGCAAAACCTTAACTTTATCACCATCTTCAAATAATCCCAAACATATACAGCACTCTGTTTCTACTTCACACCCAGTATTGCTTGAATTCAAATCGCATGTCGACGACGATGACGATGACGATGACGATGACGATGACGTTTGGTGCAGAGTTATCGGCAGGGCTTTAATAATTGTGGGGTCAAGGCCTTGAGGTCGAGAAAGAGGCGGGTTGGGCGCGTGCAAATGATGGCGGGGCGGAAAGTGGTGGTGTTGGTATCGGCAAACCCACCTGGCATAAAGGAATAGAAGAGTAACTAGAACTACTACGGCAAAGAGGATGATTATGAAGAAGAGCGTACGACCATGGATTTCGAAATCGTTGTCGTTTAGTTCTGTGAAGTGCCAATGGAACTGTTGGGAGTCTTTTGAAGACATTTAGAAGTGTGATTAGAACAAACAACTTCGACAAAGAGGATGGCTATGAAGAAGAGCCTACGACCATGGTTTTCGAAATCCTTGTCGTTTTGCTCTTTGAAGTGCCAGTGGAATTGTAGGGGGTTTTGTGATGACATTTGGTGGCAGCCACGGTGGCCTGACGTTGGGAAGGGTGGTTACTACTTAGATCTGTGGACTATGGTGGTGGAATTGGGAGGCCTTTGGTGAAAAAAACAACTATGTGAGTATCAAAAGTAGTTACTAGTACAATTATATATCCATCCAATTATATACACAATTATATATGCTATAAAAAATATTTTTTGGATTTGTTCTTTTAATAGGTGTTGGCTACTATTACCCTATATGGTAAAACTAACTGTAAGTCGGTCCGTTGTTATGTCACTAAATACTATAAAAAAATTAATATTAAAAATTATTAAAAAATTATTGTAGAATACTGTCTTTATCTAAACTCAATAGAACCATAACGAATCAAAGTTAGGAATAATAAATTTTTATAAAATGAACATTTACTGAAAAAAAAATAATGTGAAAATAGTTTTTTAAAAATCTCTTTTTTTATTAAATTAATTTACAAGTGAACTCATAAATCGAGTCTCGGTAAATTTAATTTTTTTCTAAATATCAATATAAAGTTGGAGCCGTGCATCGAATGTAGACAAATTAGACTCTTTTTTTTAGATCGTTTTAGAATATAAAAATCACGTTGTGCTTTAACAAATAAAGTAAATCTCATTAATAAATTAATATCTGGTAGATTCACTTTACAACTATATCCCATCTATTTGAAATGAGTATTTCAATATCTTTCTACTTTATTTCTATAATCTTTTCATCTTTTCATTAACGGCTAATTAAGAATACATTTGCCCCTTCATGAACGGTTGCTCATAGTCAATAAGTCAATTCCACAAGCAATTGAGATAAAATAATATACAATAATAATAATTCAATTTTAGTACTAAATTAATTTAGATATGCTATATGAATTATTTATTTTCAATACTTACTATAATAAAATTAATATTAACACAGAACATTATATAAATGGAAATTTCTTTTTAAAATATATTATTAAAGAGGACAAAATATACGTTACGTGACATATTTATTTTAATTTTAAATGGTGAAAAAAGATATTTTCAAACGAAAAGATAATTTATTTTTTCAAGCTAAGATATTTATATATGTACTAGATTCTTACAATAATAGCCCCACCCAGAATGTGAAATATGGACAAAGACAGACATTACCTAGAAAACTTCAAACTATGTTTTTATAGTGTCCTATAATGAGGAAATAACCAACGAAGTAACAACGAAGTACCAGTTTAGTGAAATTGCGAAAATTGGAGGAAAGAATCGTGGTGGGGCGGCTGATATATAATGGCAGGCAAGAGATGGGGAAGGGAAATAACTGAGATTTTAGATTTTTTGCAAGTGGTTGTCACTTGTCAAATCTCATCTCTTTCAATGCCTGGGAAGTGATCCATGACAGAACTGGATTTTTGTTTCTTGAAATTTCAAACCAACTTGCTTGATGTGCTGAAATGTGCATTAATTTACAGAATTTGAAATTTAAAGATATTATAAGAAAGATTTCATTTGCATATCATCTCTGGTCCAAAGATAAAAACCCTGAATATTATCGAGAGCTACCACCCGAGGTGATGATCTGGTGGTTAAAGCTTTGATTATCCGTCAGCTTAATCAGGGTTAATCCTCCATGAGCACATCCTGTTACGCATGATTGCTAAATACTGTTTCTACTGCCGAGGAGTTAAGTCCACTTAAAAGTGGATTTCGGGACGTCAACACGTAGACTGATGGTCCGAGCCGGAAGGGACAATGACCAACACACCTAGTAGCCCCTTTTTTTGTTAAAGAAAAAAAATATTATTGAGGTTATATGATATTTTTTCTTCAATTATTCTCCTTTTTTTTTTCTTATCTCGAGAAGGGATTTCAAAATAATATATAATTTATTAGATTTTTTCACTTAAAAGTTATGAGCTAGAATGAATGTATTGGGGGGTTTGATAACCGGATTTAGATGCTTGACCATGTTAAGTTTTTTTAAGATTTTAATAATAAAAGAGATTTTTACTGATAAAGAAAACACGAATACTTTTTACACTATTTATATTATTTAATACATAATATTTATAAGTAATATTTAGAATTTAAAAGAGTAGATTATGAAATGTTAACATTTATTCAAACACATATACGACTTATTATTAAGGGGTGAGCATAGCTTAAATAGTTCAAATTTCAAATATTTAAGTATTTTTATTTTAAAATTTAAATGTAAAAAAAAATCAACAATTGAAAAGGCTTTCCCCACATTATATATATATAATACAAACTGCTAAGGTGTGATGCAAGCATTTGCACTAGATGACATAATAGCCACAAGATTTATCTTACACCGTGAATAATTCATTAAGAAGTAAGTATTGAAATAAATTTTATTCGTCTTAATTTATTAAGCTTTGGAGAGTATCTGCCCAGATAGGTAAAACAATAATTATAAAGAGGAGGTAGCGTATATTGATTCCAGAGGTGATATGATGGGCGAAATTAATGACAAATGGATGGTTTATAAGCTTTAACGAGTGTGTATAAAGCTTTCATCATCTTTCCAAAACTCTCATCTTATCCAACAATTACTAGTTTGAGACTTATGGACTATATACTTTGTCCTACAACAATTACATTAGAAACAGGGTAAGAGAAGACAAAAAATGTCGTGGAAGGGAAGCAAAAAAAAAGAAGAAGATTATCTACTCCTTTTTCTTTCTTTTTTTCTTCTAAATTGATGTGAGGAATCACTTTGTCTCCTCTTTGGCTACATTTGGATGAGGCTTAGGCTTGGGAGATCGGTTTGCTCTTTTTCCACCTTATAGAAGTGGTATACAGGGCAGAGTTTGCACGAAAAAATGTCATTTTTTAAGTTTGAGGGACTAAAATGTAATTTTATACAAGATTTGCAGCTGGCCTCCCAAAAGCTCCACCTTGGGCTTTAAAAATCTCGATCCGACCAGCATAACCCGACCGAAATTGCAGGTTATAACGGGTCTATCGGTTCGGGTCGGCCCAGAAAAACGAAGAAATTTATGCATTTCATTTGAGTCGGGTAAAAACCTTGTCTAACTCGACCGACCCGGGCAATTCCTTTACCTACCAATTTGGCGATTTCTTTCCTCTTCGTTCGCAAGAATTAAAAAAAATTAAAAATCACAAACTCACTCTTCTCTCTCTCTCTCTCTTTGAACAAAAAAGCAAATAACCCAAGTAACCCAAATCGCATCCCTCACCGGACGTGCGGCGGCGCCGACCAACGACAGCAGGCAGCGGCGCAGCGCTAAGTTCTTTCTTCCAGGGGTTACAGATGCGCGTCTTCTTCTTCTTCTTTTTTCCTATTATATTTACGAGTTCTTCCTTTGTGATAGTTTAAATGGTATTGTTGGGTGATTGATGATTCCATTTTTGTGGTTTAATTTGGTTCATGGTTGTCATTTTAAATCTGCAGGCAAAGAGATATTTGCATGTTTTGTTTTAATTATTTTCTTATATTAAAGAAAGATTAATTTGCAGATGTTTATGGCTTCATGCTTGTTGTTCTTTGATCTATCTACTGAGCAGGACTTTAGAAATCACAGAGATTTTAACATATTTAATATTTGATTGTACATATAAGAACTTCAACAAAAAGGAGGGACAGAAGAAAACAGAAAGTAAATGGTAAACTTCTTCCTCTGCGTTAATTGTTCTGTGACTTTTTCTCCATCTCAAAAGAGAGAAGTGTTGATTTACTGCTACCTTAATATGCGCCATTTTCGTTGGATACAACTGAAAATGCCAACGATGATTTCTACAGACAATGGTTCTGTTTGATTATACTTTATTACCGTCCACTAACGTAGAAATTAACAATTAAAAGAACTTGCCCAAATGAATAATATATGTATATGAGATATAAAAAGGCATATTTTTTAATTATGTAGCCTAAAATATACCCATTTCTATTATGTTAAAAAAATTGTTTTTGTAAATTTATCAAAAAATAATTTAAAAACTGAAGTGTAATTAATTTATAAGTTCTTAGAAATTAATTATTTGTCTTTGCATGTCCATGTTGATGTGAGGAAAATTATATAAATAGATTTTGAATAAGACTCAATTTGCTCTAAACTTGAGCACAATATATAATTTGCCTAAAAATTAAATATTTTTGAACAAAATGCCCATTTTTCAAAAAATTTTTTTATATAGTTTTAACTAATGAAAGTTACTTAAAAAATAAAAATTAGAATATAAAATATATAATAATTATAGAAATTACAGTATTTGATTAAAAAATAATTTAACAAATATTTGATTAAAAAATGGCTTAAAAATGTGTCTCCTATCCTAAATAATGAAAGCATCTATGTCCAATTCCATATTAGGAGAAATTTATTCAAAAGATATTCTTTATCTACAAATTCTTTAATTGAGAGAACAATCTCTGGAAAATTTATAAAATTTCTTTGATGTCTATCTACAAAATCAAAATTTCATATTTCATATAGATGTACAAGTGATTAGATTCAACAAGAGCAGTGTCAACTTTGTCTTTGAGGGGAATAACTTTGGGACCTCATTTTAACAGCATTACAAGTAATTACAACTTTCGGTTTACAGTCCTCAATTCAGAGCAAGAGATTCAGCAGAAAATCCTACAAACACAACCTAATGGATTGAAAATGTAAGAGGCATTTCTCAGCCAAAAACCAAAGAGAAGAACAGGGGATTTAGCTAGCTTCAACACCAATGCGAGGGAGTTCCATGAGCATATATGGGTAGCTTCAATACTGAATGCATGGAAATGACGAGCGTCAAACGTTTGCCATCTATCTGTCATGTCTTGTGGTACACTGCGGACAATCTTTTGCTCATCAATTCTATGGCTTCAAATGACCGCTTTTTGAAGTTTGATTACAACATGAATATCAGTTTAATCCCAAATAAAATACACAATAAAAAATTTAACGCTAAAAATCAAAAAATACACAATAAAAAAGTCCATAAAAAGAATAATACGTCACTTCTAATGCCAAAAATTAATAAACACTAGATTACTTTCGCATACACTGAACTAGAAGATGATTTCAAAGAACAAGAAGTTGCAAGGTTTATGTGAAGGAGATGACTCATTTTCTTCCGCTCTTCTTCTTGTTTCGCACGTTCGCATTGGAGAATTACTTTTGCAAGGTAGAGATTAGATTATATATAATAATTTGTTCAATTCAAATAAGAGGTTTAGTTGCATTAGGTGAGATGATTAGATTAGATTATAGGCTTCAAAAGTTATTTCAAACTCATAATAATCTATACATATCTATTCAAATAATTATAAATAAATCTTGAAAATATATTTAACAACCAATCGGATCGTAGAAAAATATAATAAAATTTTAAAAATTTTTAAAAAAAGAAAAATAGAAAGTTGAACGAAAGGAAAGCTTTGTTTCAGCTTCCATCTAGATATATAGATACAGGTAGATAGATATTTTCATAATTGTTATCTGTTTATGTATAGCGTTTAAAGTCAAATTATTTTGTAAAAATAAATATTTAACTAGCTATTAAAATTTAAAATGACAAAAATGTAAAAGAAATTATTTTAGAATAAATCTTGTTAATTTGTAAAAAAATAATGAGAATAAATGAGACAACATCCCATTAAATGCTTCTTTGATATCTAAATGTTACTATATAAATTACATTATCAAACACTGTAACTAATAAAAATAATACAAAACAGTAGAAAAACTACCTTAAAAGTTATTACCGAATATAACCTTAATATATGAGATAGAGAAATGCTATGAGTACACTCTATGATAAAAGGATATAACCTTATTTGTAAATGAATTTCAAGTAGAATTCATTTGCAAATGAATTTGTCATTCTTAACATATAATAATAAAATATACTTGATAAATAAATATTAGACTCCTAAATCAATTCTAATTAATAAATAATTTAGGACTTAGAATCCTTATCCTATACTAATTATCCGGATTTCACTATATATATCCCAAATTCACCCCAAAGACAGGTAATTTTCAGGGTTAATTATAAATTTGGTGTATGAATTTGTCAAAATATTCTATTTTGGTGTCTCAACGGAAAACGTTTGTAAGCAAGTGTCTGAACTCATTAAAAATTTTCAATCAAGTGTCGCCAACTGATGTGGCTCGCCGGAATCACATCTAAGCAGTGTGATATGAGTCCACGTTGGACAGATTACTGATGTGTTTCAAAGTTGTTGACGTGTCAGTGTGTGACGTGGCAAACTTAGTAGACATAAACCTGAATTTTACGAATATAATCCTTTCCTTTTGATTTCAATTAGGTTCATACATTGTCTTCTCTCTTTCTTCTTCAATATAGCCTTATTAAGAACAGAAGCTATTGTTGTTAGAGATGGAGCCTGGAGTTTGCATGTGACATCTTGACCCGGCTAAGTGATCCTAAGAGGGCAGGTAGAGCAGGGCTCTTGGCAAGCTCTAGGATGACAGGCTAGCTCGGGTAGTGGAATGCGGGACACAGGAATGAATCGGATCATATATAGAAAATGGGGTAACTAATCATCAGAGGCGCCTTTTGGTGGAATGGCTGGAGATTTGGAAGAACTCCAAGGTTAAACGTGCTCGTCTGACAGAAATCCTAGGATGGGTGACCTCCTGGAAAGTTCCCATTTCATTTGCGGGTCTTACCCATCTTGTATGGGGAGTCAGCTTGATCCAAAGTGGACAATTCCTCTGGTGGTTAAAGTCAGGGCGTTACAGTTTGATATCAGAGCCTGACCCCCTCTAGTAGATATATGGTTCGAGGATGAATCATGCGGAAGTTGATGAGCCTATGACATCCTGACCCGGCAAAGTGATCATAAGAGGGCGGGCAGAGCGGGGCTCCTGGCAAGCTTCTAGGATGGCAGACTAGCTAGGGTAGTGAAATGCGGGACACAAGAATGAATCGAATAACTAATCATTAGAGGCGCCTTTTGGTAGAATGGCTGGAGAGTTGGAAGAATTCTAGGGTTAAACGTGCTCATTTGACAGAAATCCCAGGATGGGTTTTCACTTGCAGGACAAAACTGTACAGGTCTTGCCGATCTTGTATGGGGGAGCCGACTTGATCCAAAGCGGACAATTTCTGGGTCTTGCCGATCTTGTATGGGGGAGCCGACTTGATCCAAAGCGGACAATTTCTCTAGTGGTTAGAGTCAGGGCGTTACATTGCAGATGTAGAAAACCATGTATTATCCGAACTTCATGGAACCAATTTGAACCCATGAAGGAGATTCATGTCCTATGAGACGAGCTGTAAGTTCTTTTAATTTCTTGTGTCGTGAAATTTCATTTGCGTACGAAATATGTGATTGAGGAGGTATGTTTTGCACGTGAGACAGAGTACTGGTTGTGAGTTCTTTGAATGGGTGGACCTAGTCATTTGCAATAGGTCAAAGTAAATAATTCCTAGATTGCTAAGAAAAATTAACACCTTGGAGGCACAACTGAAGAGGCGAGAGAGAAGAGAGAAGTTGTTGTGGGTTTGGTTCATTTTATCTATCATTATAATCTTTTTCAAATAGAATTATTTTGCTTAGTATTAGCTTTGATTGAAATTTCTGTATTTTCATTAGTCTTTAGGATTTGCTATAGTGTTTAGTGTTTGTTTTTATTTTCTTAATGTGATGATGTTTTTGGCAGTATGATACTCATTATGTATGAATTACAACTGTATTACTTACCTTAAAGTTGAAGGAAGGTTAACATCAATACAAGATTGTCATTCATTCAACTCACAGTAAACAACATGTAATATTCATTCAATTTTATAAAGCTAAAATTATATAAATACTTCCATTAACATAAAATCTTGACTGAAAATGTTCGTCATTTTTAGTAACTAAATTGATCCAAAAAGAACATTATTTGTACATCATTATACCTAAATACTATAATATCAGTTTAAATATTATGGGCATTACATTGCCATATTGACAAAAAGAACAACAATATGCATTTGCTTAACAAAATGCTAAAAATAATTCCAGAGTATTTGCTTAATAAAATATCACTAAAATCATCATTTCTCAATGACAATTCCTTCACTAAATTCCTAATTGAGTTGTCTTGCTGTTGATTCCTGAGTTCCTAGACCAGCATCAGTAACGTCTTGTTCTCCAGCAGTCCTCACATTGCCTTTTCCCTTGCTTCTTGTCATGAGCCCAACTGGCTCTAAGCTTGCACCAACACCAAGCCTCCTCTTTTGTGCTTTTGCCTAAGGTTATAATCAGTGAAACAACTCATCAATATACCATAAATACCACCTTATCCATATACCACAAATACCACCATAGATTGTTCAATCAAATACCACATACCAAGTCCCTTAAATATCATATTCTAAAACTGATATCACAATCAACTACCACAAACAAATAATCCTTTCAGTTATATAAATATTATAATTAGCAGAGTTTATTAATGTAAATACCTGTAACTGGTTTCCAATGATGTAGTGGTTACCACGTTTCTTAAAGCCTTCAATCTTCTCAGACAAGAAACTTGGCTTGGGAGGATTCATCTCCCTTATCTTTCTAGTTATGTGTCTTTCACTTGAAGTTTCAGGCTGTTTTATGGGGAAAAAACATAATTCACATAACAATAAGCATTTGATCATTATAAACAAACATTAAAAAAATGTCAATTTCTAAGCAACTCACATTGATAGTTACATTGCCTCCTCCATCAGTGTATGCTCCAAACCCAGTGACTTTTTTTACACTTGATGTTTTCTTTGATTTGAAGTACTTCATCTCATTGAATCTATTGCTCTTCTTTGCTGCTTCAGGGTAGATTCCTCCTCTCACTTTAAGTTGGCTGCTTTTAGCTAATTCAGGCTGCTGGGCAATTCTTTGGTGGTTGCATCCTCTCAATTCAGGTTGTTGGACATCTCTTGACTGGTTGCTTTGTGTTTTTTGGGCTTGAGGTTTTTGGGTAGGAATTGAATGGCTGTTGTCTCCTCTTCTTCTCCTCACCTAATAATCAAAAGTTAGTATACATCATAGTTAATACATTAATGGAAAAAATGAAAAATTACACACAACAACATTTAATACATTGTAACCTGATTCTCTATGGGCTCTGACTTTGTGTTGTTGCATTGACAGTGGATTGGTCAGCCATGCTATCAGCTGACATTTATGCTTGTACATTCATAGTTGGGGTAGGGATGAACACCATTCTCTCACCTCTAGTTTTTTGTGCATCATCACCTCTTTCTATATACTTGCAGGTTTTCCTATTGAGCCCCTTTTGAAAGCAGGCCTGATATGTCATGATTCTGCCCCTCCTAGACAACTTGGTATTCCCACTTCTTGGTTCACCCTCCTCCCTTAATCTATTTTTCTTTAGCCTCCCTAATTTTCTATCATTTTTAGGTGGTAGTGGTCCTTCCTTTCCTGATTTTTTCCAGAATTTGCTGCTATTCATAGGGTTAAGCATATGTGTATGTGCCTCTAAATACTTTGGTTTCTTAAACTAATCAGAAATGTAGTCATAGGGATTATATCCTAAGTCATTGATTGCACATATAGCTTGACAACATGGTATACCAGACAACTCCTAAATTCTACAAGGGCAGGTGTGGTTTTTCAAGTCAACAAGATAAGTATCTCCTTCATGCAACACTTCACCCCCATCAGCCCCATTCCAAATCATGTGACAAAACCTACTGGCTTCTAGTTGAATGTGAAATTTCTTTCTAATCCTAGTTCCATAGTGACATATCCATTTTGTTATTTGGTCTCTATTTTTGTGTAGTCCAGTCTTCTCCATCCTTCTAATATCTTCTAATATTGAGATAACATTCTTAGTCCTAGCCTCAATAATTCTACTATTGAAAGCTTCACTTAAATTATTATCAACAATATCACATTTTACCTCAGTGTTGAAGTAAGCTCTGCACCAATGGCTGGGGTGAGTATGGAGAATATCTTCAAATCCTGACTTGGACATCTTTTTCAACTCATTCATATTAGCTTCCAAGTCAGGCATGTTATATGCTTTAACACATGCCCAAAACTGCTGGTAGAGCTCACTGCCTCTATGTTTCTTCCTCCAATTTGCATAGAGGTGTCTAGCACAACACCTTTACTCACATAAAGGAAGTTTCTCATAAATAGCATCTAACAATCCCTACAAACAATCAGAAAAAAAAATAGAAAGTTTCATTCATTAGCATATACCATAATTCAGTCCAAATGAGTGAGAATTAAAGGAAAAATAAATGTAAATGAGCTCACCTTTTGTTGGTTAGAAATAAAAGTCCAACCTTCACCATCATTTATTTCCAAATCCCTCTTTAGATGGTCTATGAACCAGTGCCAAGTTGACTTGCACTCAACATTCACTATTGCCTATGCAATAGGGTACATCTGGTTATTACCATCCCTTCCCACTGCTATTAATGTCTCACATTTAATTTGCCCTTTCAGAAAACACCCATCTAGCCCGACCACTCTTCTACAACCTGCCAAGAATCCTTTCTTCAAAATTTCCAAACATATATACATCCTATCAAAGACTGGTAGTCCATCTGGGATTGGCCTTTGCACAACTAAATATGTACTACTCCCAGGATTTGATCTATTAATTTCACCTAAATAGTCCCACAGTTTTGCATATTTCCCCTTATAGTCTCCATTTAACCTTGCTATATAAAGCATTTTAGCTCTTCTCAACTTTGTAATAGTCACTTCAACACTCACATTAATCTTCACTTGTTTTTTTAAATCAAGCAAAGTCATTGTTTCACATGCACTAATCTTGGAAAGGACATATTTTGCCATCCATTTGGCAGTACACCTCCTATTTTTAAAAGAGATGGAGCAAGTATGCTCATTTCTCAGTGTTTTCAAAACCAAATCATTCCTTGCTTCTTCCAGTGATGCATATATTAATCAAGGACACTCTTTCTTAACAAACTTTGCTCTAAGCTGTGTTGCAGTATTTCTCACAAACTTTACCTCTCTCCTTTGTTGTATTGCAAATGTGCTCACTGCTTCCTTAAATTCTGCCCCATTCTTGAAAGTCATTCCAAGAGAAAAATGTACCTTCTCAACTTTTGAATCAAAGGCTTTATATTTGCCTTTTCTTCTAACTGCATGCTCTTCTTTACTCTTATCCTCATCACTGCTTTCTAGACTCATATAACCATCAGAATCTGCATAATCTGTTAAGCATTCATCATCTTCATTTGCATTTGCCTCTGCATTTATTTAGACACTAGGAACTAATGGATTAGGTGTTGTCTCAGACCCAACAGCCTTCTTTTTCTTTTTCTCTCTAAATTTTCTCACAGCCTCTCTTGCTTTTTGTAACTCTTCATCATCTCCTGACATACATTCACAATCAACCAACTCATCCTCATCATCTTATGGATTACCTTCATCAACATCATCCTGTGGATTATCTTCATTGACATTATCTTCTTCTGCCTCTGCATGTATTTCCCCAACCCCAATATTTACATCTGCACAAGCATCCTCATTACTACCCAAATCTAAATATGCACCTTCTCTCTCTAAGTTAATCCCTCCAAATTGAAGATTTGATCCTGCATTACCTCCCTCTCCTACCTCATTTAATGGTTCATTACCCTCTTCACTAACATTGGCCCTAACCTCATCTCTCTCTAAGTTAACCCCACCTTCCATGCCTCCTTCACTGTCTACACAATGATTCTCAGACCCTTTTATGAGGTTAAAAATCTGAGAATAGATAATATCACTTGAATTTCCCATTATGTCCATATATATTTGGTGCTTAGAATAGACCTCTATTCTTTTCCCTTTCTTTATCAACTCAGTCATATCTGCAATGAACCCACTCCAAATAAGCCTAAGCCCCCCACTAAAGTTGGCCCCAACTGTTTTAAAATGTATTTGAACGAGTGTTTTGATTCCCGTCCTTTTTTGGATTTTGTCAATAAAGCCCTTGATTGAGAATGTACTAATATCAACCTCAACTTCCATGAAATCCCCACCCACATATCCCTTAGGGATACCTTTCTCATCATTCATGAAAATACCACCAAAATACATATGAATTACAAACACTGACATCCTACAGTAAAAAAAAACAAGTTGCATTATCTAATATTATATAAATTTTTGGAAGTATTTGAAAGTCAAAAAGTAAAGAAAAAGCATAAAAAAACCAATAAAAGTCACATTTCCACATGCACTCAACTTTCTTTTCCCTAATTCCAAATCTCAGTAATAAAACACTATAATCCAACAAATTCAAAGGGATTTCTATTATTCATGCATATTAGAAGCAAACAATCACAAATCAAAGAGACAAAAATCAAATCTTTCAGTCTTTCGTCCAACTTCAAAGAAAAACAATAATACCCAAAACCAAACAAATCGCAACCCAACCGCAAATCTCATTTTTTATGCATAATAGATACCAATCGATAAAAACCCACAACCTCAAAGGACTCTATCATGCTTCGAATCAAGCAAGATAGCAAAAAATACAAAAGAAAAAAATAATAAGTCGCTACTCATGAGTCTAGGATCGAACCTGTATTATAGAACTTCAACTCTTCGGTCATTAACAGCGCGATTGTTCTTTCACAAGGCATTATCCCTTTCAGAGGAACGATTTGGAAGTTTACTTTGTTTGTTGACTGAGAGAGAAACAAATTTTCCTTTCTTCTTTCTGTGTTGGGTTAATTATAAATTTAGTCTCTGAACTTTCAAAAATTTTCTATTTAGGTATTTCATAAAAAAATATTTACCATCAAGTGCTTAAACCTCTAAAAAATTTTCAATCCAGTGTCTCTGGTTTACGTGGCAAGCCGGAAATACAACTAAAACAAAATATTGTGCCAACAAGGATTTTTTTACTTCCCGACCTGGATATAAATGCTGACATGGATATTTTATCCATAAAAAAATAAATACTCAAAAAAAAATACCCGTCAACTAAAACTACTGCTATAGTTATCCCCAAAACCTTAATTTATCAAAGCCACAGTAGATCCCGCACCCTTCAGATTCAATACAATTCATAAAGAAAGAAACTTTTTTTTTTCTTTTTTGGAGAGAAACAATTAAGCATAATAGAAGATAAAAGAACAAATACATGGTATTATTATATTAAAGTTTTGATTTGCTGTTCAATGTTTGCCTCTGGATTTCTCTAAAGACAGATTGCAACTTTCAGCTCAATCTCAAATTTCCAGGCCTTGCACCTCACCCTAGAGAATGCATCTTTGTCCTGCTTGCTTGAAAGATAACAAGAATTTCTGCATAAATTTGCTGCCTTCAGCGAATCGGACCAGGGCTGGCTCAATGGTGGTCGCCGGAATTGTGTAAACTTGCCGGAAATCAATAGCAATTAAACACAACATGGTTGATTCTACCACGCCATTGCCGATGAGCGTGTTTTGCCTAGGGATTCAATATTCAATAGTTGAAGCTCTGGTGGTATCGACGACGACATCTTTTGAGTGGTTATGGCGTTCTTCTAATTGACTGGTGCTCTTTTTCTTGCATTTTTCCCTCTCTCAGCGAGAAATGTAACATCAAACATGGCTTTTGTCTGGCTTTTGAACAAGAAAGTTTTTTGCTTTTTAAAGTTTTTGTGGGTTTGAAGGAGGCGATCGGAGCAAAAGCGTTTATAAGGTTAGGGTTTTCAAGGGTTTAGGGAAGGAGGAGACTAGAGAGTGAAAACCGATCAGGTTTTAGGAATGAGGATGCTCAGCATTCATATCCACATCAGCAACCAAAAAAATTCTTGTTGGCATAGCATTCTGTCCTAGCTGTCATTCCGGTTTGTCGTATGCCGGAGACATTCCATTGAAAATTTTTTTGAGTTTAAATATTTAATTATAAACGTTTTCTGTTTAGATACTTAAATAGGAAAATTTTTAAAATTTAGACACTAAATTTATAATTAATCCTTTTATGTTCGATTTCCTTTCTTTGAAGTGACCCTTCAATTTCTTGTTTGATTTCCCCAATTACAATTAAGGGCAAATTAGTAAGTCCACTGCTATTTGTGACTTGAAAAAGGCATTAATCCAACCTGTTTGTCTACCTGGATCCGAATTAGCATGTTTTTAAAACCTAGGTGGGCCTCATACTACTTAGATGTGATTTCCGCAAGCCACATTAATCGGCGACACTTGATTGAAAATTTTTAATGGATTTAGATACTTAATTGTAAACGTTTTCCGTTGAGATACCGAAATAAAATATTTCGATAAGTTTAGACACCAAATTTATAATTAACCCTAATTTTCACAATTTACTACACCTCAAATTCTGATAAATCAACAGTCATATTTGATATGCTACAATTTAAAATAAATAATTCAATTGAATTCATAAAATTATGTTTGAAATAAACTTAAATGAAAATTTATTTGTTTTTATTTCTTATAACACCATGACATCATAATTTAACAAAATAAATAACAAAACAAATTATATTTATTATGTACAATATAATAACTTGTTATTTTTTATTAAAATATAAATAATAAATTTCATATAAATAATTATACTAATATTCCACGGTAATTTAATAATTATATAAATAGTAACATTCATCATAATAATTATTTTTAATTAATGTAAAAAATTTATTGATTTAAGTAATTGATTTCAAAACTGAAAAAAATATTAAGAATTTTACTATTATTTTTAATTCATCTAAAAATAATTATTATTACTCAGTTTTATAGTTTCATAGTAATAATTACTAACGTTATTACTAGACTTAAAAAAAAGTCTACTTTGGAATTTTTCAAAAAAAAAAAAAAGGAAAAAATATAAATATAAATTAATGTCATTATTAAATTAAAAAAATAACATTGTTATAATTTACAGTTTTCCAAATAAAATAAACAAAAAAATAAATTGTCGAACTCATCATGAGGGTAATTTTATCAATAAATATTTCAATAGTCAATTTTGTAAAATTTATTTATAAATTCTATCAAATTTAGTAAAATTTAATAAAATATATTCAATTTCATAAAATTTAATTCGTAAAATTTAAATCTATATTTTTTTTTTCATTCAATCTCAATATTTCAAATTTTCAAATAAATTTCATAAAGTTTTATAAAATTCATTTGTTCTAAACTCGTTCAAATGAGTTGAGTCTTACATGCTTTGCCATTTTAAACAAGGCAAACTCAATTTAATTAGCAAAAATCTGAATTGAGCTCAAACTTATTTATATTTTTAACGAACTCAACTGAATTTAATGAACTTAAATTCTTTATTTAGCAGTGAACAGAGAGATTCTACACAAGAAATATTCAATCCCTAAGCCAACTCTTCAATAGGTTCGATTTATCATTAAGCTATAGGACAATAACTGGCATGGCTCATGGTTAATACCATCAAAGGCTAGCTAGCGATTACTTATATCCAAAGAACACATATGTTAATGTAATTTACGTATTAATAATTGCAATTCGAGTCACATATATTCTACCATTTGGAAAAACCCTAAAGAAAATGAGATGATATAAATTCAAATGACTATCTGAACAAGCAGATCCCAAAATGAAAGGAATACCAAGATGAACTTGATGTAACTAAAAATCTACATACTCTGGAGAGGGAGCGACAACCATTTCTCATCTCCCATTCAATTTTAAATGGATCTTGAATAGTAATTTAAACTATTGTAACAATGTTTTGAGCAAAACATCTTTAATCTACAATTATTAAATGAACCTATTTGTGTCTCCATCCATAATTATTCACTAAAAATTTTAAATTAATCTATTCTCATCAAATGTTCAAATTGAGAGAGGGAGAGAGAGATAGGCAGATAGAGATAGATATATGTATATAGAGAGAGAGCACACTCCTCATCCCAACAATTTTTGTTCATGAAATCTCTTAATTTGAAGCATACACTGAATGTATGAACTCAATTTTGTTATTTTTTGCTCCCTCATTTTCCCTCTTCTATTCTTTTTATTCTTACTCAACTTCCCCCTTTTGCTTCCTCTTGGCACACAAAGGGATGGAAACCAACCACAAAGCAAAAACGATTGAAACTTTTTTCAGGCAATCATATAATTAGTGGAACTTAAAAAAATTTTCATTAATTGAATTCAAGAAAACAAGAACTCAACAATCTGCTTTCTTTCAGTATTGCAAACTACATCTTCATAATCCAAACACTATGACAGTAATAAATTCTTCTCATCTCTAAAATCTAAAATCTTAATTAACTACCTCTACCTTAAAAAAGCAAGTAAAGAGAGAAGCAAACTAACCTTAAGAGATAGATCTTTCTTATCAGCTTTATTATATTGAGAGTGAAAATTAGATAACAAAAACATCCAATTGCTGAAAATCCCAACTTCACCCATGTATCAAATTTCTCCATCTGAACAATTAATGGAGAGATATATCAAAGAGATCTATACATGCCAAGATCCAATAGACTTGCATGCAAGCTATTGATGCTAGAGAAGTATTTTCTTGAAAAAAAATCCCATGCAAGATCAAGAACAAGAAACCCTTCAAAGATCAAATAAAGAAGGATCTCCGTAATCCCAAATACTGGATGGTGGGTACTCATCATCATTTGTCAAAGGCCAAACTGATGGAGATCCGGGTCCAACATGCATAACCGGATCTTGATTCGCGGGTGCAATTATCGGTTGAGTATTGCTTGATAAAGAGAGACTAGAACCCACTGACCCCACCAAAGAACTAATATCCTCATACAACCCATGTTCTTGTTGTTGGTGTTGATGGGGAGGATTATTATCGTAATGAAGATTTTGGCACGAGGTTGTTGGGATCGAACTAGGATCATGGCCGGCGCTAAGACTCGACGTATAATCAGATAATGGGTTCTGATATTGATATTGGTAGGGAATATTTGATGACATAGTTACTTGTTGTTCTTGTGGATTTTGTACTATGTTATTGGTACTTAGTACGGTCGATGACCCTACAACATTTGGCAGATTCTGATAAACCCCGTAGGGAACAAACCCGGATGGGGCGGCAGCCACCGCTGCTGGAGAAGCCATTGAAGTAGAAGAAAGAGAGAAAGTTAAACCAAAACCGGAAGGACGAGGAAGCAAAGGGCGGAGAGTTTGAGTAGAAGAAGAGCTTGAACCGTTTCCACCGCTTCCACCGCCACGACTGGAGGAGGAAGAGGAAGAGTTTTGAGCCGAGGAAGAATTTGGGGGTTGCAAATTAAGCTGAGCTCTAGAACCGTAAAGAATGATTGCGGCGCGGTCATAAGCACGAGCAGCGTCTTCTGCCGAGGCGAAAGTACCGAGCCATTTACGGGTTCGCTTTCTGGGTTCTCGGATCTCAGCGACCCACTTTCCCCAGCTTCTTTGTCTAACACCTCTGTATCTAAACTTACTATTATCAGGACCTCCTCTTCCTTTGCATTTCTTACCTGTACTATCACTACTGTTATTGTTACTGTCACTGGTGGTATCACTTGTAACGCCGGCAGCGATAGCAGTGGTGGTGGTTGTGTCAGAAGTGGTGGTGGCGGTGGTAATGGGCTCTTGGGAAGGATTAGAGTCCATGAAAATTGTGAGGCTTTTAAGGCTTTAAAAGAAAGAGCTGTTAAAAGGCTGGTGGGTTTGTTTGAATGTCATGTGTATAAATGGTGGAAGAGGGCGGTGAGAGAGAGATTGCTGCACTGTGAAGAAAACAGTTGTACATTAGTTTTGGAATTTGGAATCCTATTTATTATTTTATGTGTTTCTTTAAATTTTTTTTTTTTCAATATTACTGGATTTTGAATTCTGTAATTTTACGTCTGTGTATATAATTTCATTTTTTTAACAATTATTCAATTTCGGTTTCTGTTTACGTGTTGAATCTTGAATTTAAGAAGTATGAAAGTGTTCGATACGACAAATAAAAACCCACCATGTAAACTATAATCAAATATATTATTTTATTTATAAATAAAATAATTATTTATAAATGAATTTATAATAAATTCAAATTCGAATACTAAAAAATAATTATTTTATTTATAAATATAAACCATTTTGAAAATATCAAGAGATAATGTTTGTTCAAATTTATATACATTTATTCATGCTAAATATAATAATTATATTTATAATTTTTAAAAATTAAATTAATGAATATTTTGTTATAATTTAAAAAAATTAGTTATTTTCGTATATGGATGAAATATGATACATTTGTAATTCACTATAATATTTTATTATGAAAATTTAAATATATTTTATTTTCCTATTAGCTTAATGATAAAGAACATCTCAGAATTAAGTGGTTCATGAGGTGTTAATTCGAATCTCTCTCCATACAAAATAGTCATAAGTCAGCTCTCGTGCCTCGAAACAACAAGAAATAATCAAGTTACTTGCTCTATTAAACGGGTATAGACTTAGTCACTTCCCAACTAATAAATAAATGAAGATATTTATTTATTTATTTATATTGAGTCTTTAATTTTTATTTTGCATGTGCTAGAAAAAAAAACTAAAAAACACTCTTTTAACTACACGTGTTTTTCACTTCCCTTGACGTCTATTAAACTGATTGTTAAATGTAAAAAATGAAAAAAATGGGAGTCAATATAAATAAATAAATTTTCAAACTTCAACAACTAAAATATAAAAATCATTATCCTATAAAAGTTTATCGACTGGATTTTATTTAAAAATTAGCTCAATTATGATACATATGTCGATTAATATATATATATAAAATTAATCGCATTTCAAAAAATAATATAAAATATTTTTCAGAATGGGCGTCTGACGATCTGATAATAAATGCAGTTTTAAATTTTTGTTCTTTAATATTAAAAATAAATATTTAGAACGGAGGTAATATATATATATTTTGACATCATTGATTGAAAGATCCACAAAATTAAGAATTTATATTGAAAGTTGTAAATTTGGTATTTTGTTGAAGAGAAATAATTAATGGATGGGTGAGGTCAGGTGCGGCTCCTGAAGGAGAGGAAAACTGCTGCCGATGAAAAATGAAACTCTTCTGCTAGCTAGCTAACCAAAGCATTATATCACTTCATCGATTTCCCTCCCTTTTAAGTCTTGAAATGAGCTATTCATTTTTGTTATGTCCTTATCAATGTCAAAAGTTTTTATTTTTTTTATTTCTGTGAATTTTCAAAGCTTATAAATAGATTTTTGTCCATATTTTATTTTTTAATAATTAGATGAGGAGATATTTATCCGTGGAATTTTTTGTTCCAGCTAGCATATATAAATATTTCCCGCGAGCATATAATTATTTTTTAATTGCATATGATATTTACTTTTATTTTGAAAATAATTAGTAAAAGAGACATTTTAAATAAATTCAGATTTAGATAATTTAAAATTGATGGATGTCATACTCTTTCAAAAGAAACTTTATAAATAGGTTTAGAATAAATATGGGCAATAAGATTTTAAACGGATTTGATTACGGATTTAAATAGGTACTTATACATATTTGAAATATATACAGAAAATTAATGCAGGCGCTGTAACTCCAGATTCGTGAGTACCGAACTCCTATCACTGTAATCTCTATATATGTATATCTGGGTTCTGTTGGAAAATATTAATTATTTTAGTAATTGTTAACTGTTTATTAGTGATTAGTTATTAGCTCTTAACTTTAAGCTCGTAGAGGTTTATATATTGGTTGAAAAGGAATACAGCTGAATTCAAGATAGAATAGCACAAGTATAATTGTCAAAAAAAATTTAATTAATCTCTGTAAAACGCTAAATACTGAAGTGTTTAACATTTCATATCCATCGTTCTCTAAAAGCTATTATAAAAGTTTTGTTACCGAATTATACAATTAATAGAGATAGATTTTGATTTGGTCAAAATACTAAAAGCTAGCTAAAAAGTTATTGCCTAATAGAGTTTGAATACAAATTAGCTAAAAATAACTTCTCCAAATCTTATATGTTTGGGTCGCTTTCCTAAAATTTGTTGCATATAACGTAAACGGATGAGTTATTATCACTATGTTTTAATAGTATTAATGGAGAAACAGAACACGTTACTAGACTCCATTAAATGAAGATACACATCAGTAAAACAAAATCTAAATTCTCCAACCAAATAAAATCAAATATCGTATTTTTTTAATAACAAACCTTCACAAAGAAAGAACTAAATCTTTACAGAAAATGGATAAAAAAACTCTAAATATGGAGACAAAGTAATAATAATAAAAAACAAAGAAAAAACATATCTATTAGAAGAAAATAGATCTGAATTCATTAAAAATGAATAAAAGATTAAGAGATGAAACTAATGTTGGGTAGATTAGAGAGAAAAGAGGAGGAGAGAAACCCTAGTAGTAGCTGGAGTAGTATTTACATGATTTATCAGCACTTACGTAGTAGCTTGAGTTAGTATTTACATAATTTATTTTTCATAATAAAATTTACAATATTTCTTTTTAAAAAATAAATTTACTGTTATGAAACTATACAATATAATGGATGTCCATAAGTTTATTAAATATATTATTTATTTATCCAAAAGTGATGTCTTTTGGAATGAAGGATTGTATCTTTTAATGTAAGATTGTGTCATTTAAAGATGGCTTTTGATACCCTATAAATAGTCTTTAATCCTATTGATTGTGAAACTAAGATTAGTAATACTAAATCAATTTCTCTCTACTCTCTTCTTCTATCTATTATATTTCTATATATATATTTTCTATTTTTTATATTTTATAACATTTACAATATTAATATTAAAAAGCTTTATCAGAAGAAAAATAGATAAGTTCATCTTCTTATCAAAATTTTGGTTAAAATTTAATTAGCAGGAGGGTGTATTGTATATAGAGTATAAATGCTTTTTGATTTGCATTTATTGAAATTACATTTTTACTCTTATTTTTATGAAAATTGAATTCATTTATCATCTTTATCAAAATATTAATTTTATTTATTTTTTGTTAAATTCAACTAAAGATAAATCATATATGTATATGGAACATTGTTTTCCATATTATAGTATTGTACATATGCTTCTAATATATCTTTGTTTTACTAGGTAACTTGTCGAGTAAATTACTTCACTGTGTGTGTCGAAAGCAGAGTGCTACCGTAGTAGGAAAGAGATTCTCCTGAGTCGTACTTTAAACGTATTTATGAAATCTCCGGAAGGAGAATTTTTTTTCCTACTTTTTTTTAATATAAACTTAAAATATTAGAATAATCTTACATTGAAAGAAAAGAATAGATGGAGAAAATAAAAATAAAATGAATCATTCAATGATAATCTCACATTTTTTAATTTTTTTATATAAGTATTAAACAAATATAATTTTGTGAGTTGAAGTATCTTGACGAGTGTAATTTTACAAATGTTCGGTAAATATAATTTTATAATACTAATGGCTTAATGGGTTAATATAAAATAATTAAGTGTTTAATAGATTAAAGTAATAATGAAAAATATTAAAGATTTTTTTATAAAATTTAAGTGTCATATTAACAATTTGGCCTATCCATTATTTATTATATAGAAAAAAGAGAAACTTAAAAACAAAATACGAAAAAACCTATTTAAGTTGGGCCTAAACTGAAGTACAACGCGACTAGAGGTCATTTGGATCGAAGGAATTTGAGTGATGAAGTCTAAAATAATTTTACTTGATTGAGAAAAATATTAGCAATAATCTATTTAATTCGTCAAATTTTATTTCGAAAATATCTTTTAAATTGATGAATGTGTTTACATTTTATAAATAAGATGCATTCCATAGATTTCACATTCCATCGATCAAAATTAATGGGCATAACCCGACAGCCCACAAGAGGAAGCAAATTGGTAATTGCAGACTGATTTAACTAAATCATTCATTTCATATATCTTCTGTTATTAAACTTATAGTCATAAACAAATAAATTGAAACCGTTAAATTAGTTGATAAAAATTACTAGTAGTTGAGATCATCTTAAACATAAGAAAAAGAAAAAGAAAAAGGTATCAACAAATTCCCAGACTGGGTATATATTAAAATCATCAAACGAACGGTTGGAATCAGTTAGAAAGAATCTGATAGGACCTGATGAGAAGCAGCAGCTAAGCATTTTTAGCTACTCCAATTCCAATGTCTATAGCAGAAGCTCAGTTCCTGGAAGGGGCGGCAGAAGTCGGCATACG
Source organism: Jatropha multifida (assembly GCA_948099535.1). Taxonomy (NCBI): domain Eukaryota; kingdom Viridiplantae; phylum Streptophyta; class Magnoliopsida; order Malpighiales; family Euphorbiaceae; genus Jatropha; species Jatropha multifida. The sequence goes on along the minus strand of CANUEX010193328.1, from coordinate 17,548 downwards.
GAGCTAAAATTTCTCTTTTATACACTTTTTAGTTTTCCAACTTTGGAAGACAAGTTTTCTTCATCGGAAATAACCAATTTTCCCCCCCTTTTCCCATATTAATACTATCCATTTTTTGGTCAAACTCACTATGGCCTATCTACTTTTTTTTTCCTATTACTACTCATTTTCACTAACTCAGCATAAAGTTTGAAGTCCGTTTAGGTCTAGGTTAGTTATTCATATAAGCTGGTGCGTTTAGTAATTTTCATTAACTTGCATCACTGTAAATCTATGACCTGTTCAGAAACAATTTTACTTTTACTAATTATTTGGAAATAAGGTTAGGTTTCTTTACGTCATAATTCAAAGAATGGCATAATACTTTTAAAGTATGAGATTATGTGCTATAGAAGCAAGCAAAGGAAAGGAAGTAGGGTTACGATTTGCATGCAAGAGATGAGGTGTCTGCTCGTAAGAGAGGCACAAGAAATTGGTGGAAGCTTGTAAGCATCATATGGTGGCCAGCCAATTACCTCGAAACTCGCAAAAACTACATAATTGTTTTATAACTATAAGCTCTTCAAAAAGCAAATAGACCCACTTGGTCTCGGACCCTACCCTGCACAGAGACACCAAATATCTCTTTGATGCTTCTCTTTTCTCTGATAAAAATTATCCATTTTGGTGACTTTTTGCTGTTCTTTTGTCTTCTGTTTTGGAATATAAAGCATTGGGTGTGGGGCTGTGAGGTTTGAAGGGAACTGTTCCATTCCCACAACCATTTTTCATGTTGGGAAAACTCGATCCATAAGATGAAAATGCTTTCCACGAAAATTTTACTATAAAGGAAAACCGTTTTCAATAGAGATTTTCTACATCTACGTTGATGAAACACTCGACTTTTTATTCAAAAAATCTGATTCATTTCCACTCATAATAACCAGTTGATTCATTTCCCATGAGAAATTGAGCGTGAAAACAATTCTGCACCCATAATCCCAATAATACATATTACGTGTGCCCTATTTCATGTTCAATTAATCTCTGCAAGAATATAATTTTTTGGTACTATGTGGTTGTTATAACCTAATTCACAATAAAAAATTCCTAATATTATCTTTGATTAGTGAACAAAATTCGATGTGCTTTAAATTTGTTAATAATCTTATTTGTATATAATTTAAAAAAATTTTAGCTAAAACTAAAATTCATTTAAATAATAAGTTAATTTTTAATTATTTAAAATTTATGGAAAATGGGTAATTCTGGCACGTGTAATGATTAATTTGTCAGTATTATAAGATGTTAGCTCTCTCTGTTTGGAGCTATTTGAAAGATGAATTGAATTGGAATTTGGACACTTAGGCTAAAATAAGGTTCTCATCCTAACAATTAATACATCTTGTCTCTCTATTTCAACGTGGTAGGTGATCATATCATTCACACTGTCTCTTTTCCTTTTTTATTTAAATAAATTGACGTATTGTCGAAGTAATTTATTTATTTATTTATTTATATTTGAAATTATTAATAGGTTTCATATTGGAATTTAGATAAAATGAACCACTTTTTCTTTCTTTGGATTCATGGCAATTTATTAATAAAAAACAATAATTTGAGTATATTATGATATTTTGTATATAAAATTAAAATTTTTTATTTAAAAATGTTAATATTGACAGAAGAAATTAATCTTTCGGATAAACAGTGGTACATTTTCAAATAGGATAATAAAGTTAATTTTTATAAATCTTCCACTCTCCACATAAGTCAGATGATCAACTAGACCACCGTTTGATTGACACTTATTATAATTTTTTTTAGAATAAATCAAATTAAAAATTTCATTAAAAAGAAATTGTATATGAGTATGAGATACATATCAATATGTTGTATATTTTTTATCGAAACTCTAATAATGAGCCACTTATATAAAAAAAGAAAAAACAATTTTAATTTGAAGTATTCGATGCAACTATACTTAAGACACATAAAATAGTTTAAAATACAAACTAATAACAGTAAACACACCGTTAGATTTCATTGATGAAAGAAATTTATCAAACTCGAAAATTTAAAATCTCCGATTAGCAATCAATAATTCATCTTATATTTTAAATTGCAAAAAAAATAAAAAAATTGCATAAATTATCTTTATTATATGTAATTTTCTATTTATGTTTTTATGAAAATTTTAAATCAAATTGAATATTATTTTCTTAAAATGATGATAATCATCATAAAAAAATTTACTGTCACCTGAAGCCTTTATGAATTGGGGGAATTGGGTGGTATGTGTTGACCCAGGCTTAAGGCCCAAGCTAAAAATTTGGTAGCAGGCCTCATTGTTTGAGGGTATTTAACTTCAAGGCCCAAACTCTAATTTTTGAGGGTATTTAATTATATCACTTTCCGAGTTGGCTTCTAAGTTCTAACCGTTCTTATACCTCTGAAAGTTGCATAGTTACATTACATATTGTTGAAACATGAAAAATACTTTATAAGGGAATAAACATATTTTTTTATGTAAACCATATAATTAAATATATGATATAAAGATCTCAATCAGATTCTCTTGTATAATTATTTATATTATATTTACATCATTTTCATAAATTGACCCATTTCATAACTAATTGCTCCTTCTTCTTCTTTTCCCCCTTCATGTCTATTTAGGGTTGTAAAGAAGCCAGATTTTATCGAATTTAACATTTAAAAATTAAGTTTGAATTCGGTTCATTTATAATTTATAATTAATAAGGTTTGATCTCAAGTTCAAATTTGACTCATTTATTGAATGAGTTGGATAAACGGATTTTAACTGAATTCATTAAATTTATATAATAAATGTAAATAAGTTTTACTAATCAAATTATAAATAATTCATTAATGTGTATAATATAAATACATTGGAGTATTTATAATGGGTTAGTTGCAGTGGACATGCATAGGACTAATCTATAATGGGCAGCATGTGAATCACATAGGTTGATATTTAAACAAAGAAAAAGATTAGCTACGGCACATTAATGTCTACATGCTATGGTTTGCTTGCAAATCTTGTATAAGATACGCCTAAAGGAATATATAGCTAGATAGATGGATCATGCAAGAGATAATCTTGTTTTATTTATTCTAAATCTTATTATTTAGGTTAAGACATATAATTATAAATCAGCAAGTCAATATAGGGCTAACCAATTTTTTTCTTATTATGGTTTAGCATTTTTTTGAAGTCAAGATGCATAATTAATTTAGAAGATGAATTTACAAAATGATTAAGCTAATAATAGGATGTGTTTAGAGTTAATCAAGCATGATCTGAGTGATTTTCCTGCGTGTTTATAAAAAACGTAGATAGTAAAAAATTTCGAGTTTAAATCATCTCTTTCATAAAAATTATCGATTTGACTAATATTATTCAAAGAATAAGACTATCTTAATTATATAACTCGCACTATTATTATAATATATTGATCGGATTGGAGGTTCAAAATGTTGATAAGGAAAATTTTTTTGGGTATGTTACTAAATTGATCTCTGATTTAATTGCATTTTGGTATCTCATTATACCAAAAAGATAAAATAAATACAATTTTAAGAATTAGTTTATAATATTACTATTACTATAATAATGATAATAATGACAATAATGCTAATAATTATGGTGACTAATCTAATTAATTAATTTCTCAAAAGAATTTGTAATGGAATCGAAAGGTAGATAACCTTGAGAAACTAAATGCTTTATTGGATTCCACGTGCTTAGACAAAAGGCCTACCTTTACATAGTTTTTTTCTTATCCCTGCGGGAAGGATTTGGCCCCATTATCATTTTTAACAGTTTGTAAATTTAATTAATATCTGTTCGCTATTCGAAATGAAAGGATTGATCCGAAAAAATTTATATTGAAAATGATCAAATCTATATATTGATCAATTTCAAAAATGTTTTTTATCGTTGAGTTATTCTTTCGAATTTTACCTTTAGACGGTTAATACTACTAAAATTATAAGATGAAAAAAAAATCAATATCCATATTTTTTATAAGTTGTTTTATTTAAAATTATACTTCAAAAATTAGTGAGTATTTATCTAATCTTAATTAGTTTTTATAATTTACTATAATTTAAGTTAATCAAATGAATGGAGTATTTTATTATAATTTAAGTGACTTTTTTTTATTTAAATTGTTTAAAGACAGGATTTATACATTTAAACGGTATCTCCCTACAAAGATTGTCTGATTTAATTAATTTTTTACTTACCAAATTATAAATAAAAAAGGATGTAGGAAGTAAAAAACTTAGGTGTGTTTGTGATCAGATCACCACCAAACTTCTGATAAACATGAAGGAAAGAAGATTTTTTTTTTTTTTTGAGAATAGGAAAAAAGAAAAGTTTTAAATGCTTAATAATAATAGTAGATTAGTGATAATCCCATATTAATTGGATTATACTTACTAATCATGTGATAAGAAAAAAAAAAGCAAAAGTCAAACTAATATTACAGGTCAACGAATGAGCCAAAAAATTTTTAATCTATCAGTCCTCAAGTGTATGGACTCTTGACAAAATATTCATACTTGTCAACCCCACTTGCAGGGACAGCTACCATTACTTTAACTGCATCCGTCTGATTACATACTGGCAAAATCAGACAGTACTTATCACTGCATATGGGTCCCACATGAACTGGCCTTCCCAACCCAAAGTCAATCCTTTCTAACCCTAGTCTTGACCATTGCGACATTATCAAAACTCCCACTGAGTCAGGACACGCTGTTGGTTGACTCACTGACTCAATAACCGATCTAACGTACTCGTTGTCTATTCTTTCTTTTGCTTTCTGTATCAAACCTGCTGCGTATCCTAAGCCCTTTTCGGTTAAATCTTTAACGCTTGTTTGTGCACAGCCTAGAACAAACCCGTTGCCGTAGTATCCACTGGGTAGACTCGGTTTCACTCGGTTTCTGATATCAATACTAAACAGAAGCTTCAAGATTTGGTTTGATGGTAGATTTAAAGCCCTAGCCCAGCTTCTCCATACGTGACCTGATACTACCTCGAAACATGTGTATGTAGGCTCACTTCGCCTACTCGTTGACTGAGCTAGCCTTTTTAACTCGTTTTGCCTCATTTTATCAAATATAATGGATGTAGGAGTGAGTTTTTCGCTATTGAACCGAGCTAAGAATCCGCAAAGGTCTGGAACTCGGTTGAACTCGGGATGACTCACTGAAAAGGGACGAGAAGGCTTTAATGGGTCAAGAAGGTGACGATCCCAAACGGGTTTAGCTTTAATATCAGAAAAAACTCGACCGTGACTCATTGCTAACTCAGCTAACGAATTAAGAAACTCAGAACTACCAATTCCATCACAAACACAATGGTTGAACCCAACACCTAACGTGGCAGAGCCATCTTTAAGCCATGTAAGCTGAATCACAAGAACTGGTGCGCCTTGAAGAACGTCAGCCACGTAGAAATACAAAAGTTTTCTCCACTGTGTCACGTACCTTGGAGCCCTATCAAACTCATTGATTGTATTATCAGAAAATGCTTCAACGAACACAGCACCCTGACCTCGACACAAAACCTCTAGACTCGAACCATCAGGTTTAGCCCTGACTCGTCCTGCAAGAGGGTAATAAGGTACCAAGATTTTACCCAATGCAGCTTTGAACCTAGTCGTGATACCAACTTGGTCTAAACCTGGACGACCCTTGAAAACCAAGAGATACTCAATAGTAAAACGCAGAAAAAGCTGAGAATCAAGAGCTGAAAGAGGTAATAAACGAGCAGGAGTCGCCTCAGCTGGCTTGATAAGTATAGCTTCCTTGACCTGCACAGAGTTTGCCATTTTCTGGTGGGTTTTTCTTTAGTTTTCTTTGGATCGAAACTAGCTATAATAAGCTATGCAGGGAGAAAGAGGAAGAGTTGGGTGATCGTTTATATATATAAGGGAAACAAGATTCCAGACAATAATTATTGGGTTGTTAGAAGTAATGGCTCAATGGGTATTGACTGTCAATATATATATATATAAGATAGGAAAGGAAGCAAACAAAATATGTGTGTGTATATATAATATATTTGTTGTGGGTAACTGTGGAAGATTTGAAGCAAGATTCTAAGGGCATCACTTCATAGAAAAATGAATATCAAAACAAACGTTAACAGCTTGCCTTTGCTTTCTGTCTGTTTGGCAATGGAATTGATAGCTATGACTATGGAGAGAGAGAGTGAGACAGAGAGAGTGAGAGGTGTATGGTGTTTCTTCTCTGTCTTTCGCTATCTCATATCTTACTTTTCGTGGAGTTTTATGGATGGTTTTTTTTAATTATTTTTTATTTTATGTGAGTTGATGGACATATAGATGCTGATACCTGTCTAGTTCTTGTCTTGCTAGTACATATCTAGCTATTTACCAAAAGGGCAGGCCAAAAGGATGTATGCTAGTTGGGAAAAAAAAATATATTATGTTTAAATTATTAATTAAGTTCTTTTTTTGAAATGTTTTATGGTTAGAAAATCGATAATATTTTCAAATTAATGTTATTCTCATATTGATTATTTTTTTTATTCCTTCGTGTATCATGTGGTATTCCCGGTACATTTATGGGAATGAAATTATCCACTATGGTATTTAAATAAATTTAATACTCTCTCAACGGTAGTACGTAATTTCAAATTTTATAAATAAAATTTATCCGATGATACAGTATATTGCTTTTGAACTGATCCTCAATTAAAAATATTAGATTTTAATTGATAAAAGAAAGATTTTACCTTTTAAACAATTGAAGTAATTTTGTTAAATTAAAGTTATTTTTTCTATGTTTATAAAAACATTTTTAGAGAAATAAATTCAAAATAAATGTTTTTTTAAGCAACATCAGTCAACTCATATACGAATCATAATAATAATGTAATAACAAATGTGGAATAAACTTTTATACCTTGAGACGAGCTATTAGAGAATAATTCAAAAGTTGATGTTGAATGGATTATACAATTGCAAGTGATAACAATAATAGCTTTTTGTCTTTTGGGGATTGTGTAGGTAATGAGATATAAGAGGCCAAAGGAAGAGGCTATAGGGAATTGTTGCGTGGATCAAGATGATGAGCGCCTTTTTGGGTTAGGACATAATTGTTGTTTTGTCCTAACATTTGAGAGGACCCAAGAAAATTAGTGCATCAATGTTATTTTAAGGTGCATACCTGTTTGCTGATTGATAAAAGGATTTCGACCCTCCTTGGATCCATATTTATTCAACTATTTTCAACGTCATCGCTTTTCAACTTGTCTTTACTTTTGGTCGTTTGAGAATCAATTCGGAATTTAAAAATTATTTGCATTTTTCCCTCAATAAATGATTATAATTATTATTATTTCATTCGAAAAATTAGTTTTGATGTATTTTCTTAATCGTCATATTCAATTTTAAGATTTTATTTTCCTATTCACGAACCTAAATTAATCATATTCATAAATCTAAGAACTTAAATAAAAATTGCTACATATTATTAAATTAAAATCTCTATTTCAAAACCCCTCATATCCAACCGTGTGAATTAAAAATATATTTCCTATGAAAAATTTGGAAAAAAAAATGCTGGTAATAACTTGTTTTTTCATTCCTCAGACTGAAAGAACAATATCTAAAACTGTCTCATCATTCGATTTCTCTGCCTTGTCCAAGGGGACCATCCATAGTAGAACATGCCAAGAAAAATGTGAATATATATATAATACCATGAGCAACATCCACGTAGGATACCGTATCAATTAAATCAGATACCATGACAACTATTCGGTTTTTTAGTTTATTCTGAATCGAGATTAATTAAGTTACTCTCTCGTAAGTGATTAAATTGTGATTTCTACAGTTAACAATTATTTATAGTACTTGGGGATGTGTCGGTGTTGTTGGTTGGCATTGAAAATGAAAATGTGAAATTTGGTCCAAGTTTGTAGGGTATTATCGACAGGTCAAAACTAGTGTAGGACCTTTTTAAAGATGATACAAATCAATTTAAGATGAAAAGAAAAAGATACATGAACAAAAAGCAGTGAATGAGATAAGAACCATATTTAATATTAAAAAAAAAAAAGATTTTATAAATTTAATCTCTTTTTGCAGGATATGCATATGCAAGAGATAATGATATCTGCATCCTTAAGCTTCTTTCTCTCTTTCTTATTCTTCATCTCTTACCTCATCTATGTTTATCTTTCTCTCTCTTTTTTTTCCAGCTGGGTTTGAGATTAAACCATCACGTCTTTTCACAAAAGCATGAGGAGACAATATGTACTTCGAAGATATTATAATTAATTATATGATTGAATGGTATTTTCTTTTTTTTTTTAAAAAAAAGTAAAGGCAAAATTATACTCCAAAAGAATTCTGATTCCAAGACAAGGTACTTAATTTTTACATTACTAACAATTTGTAAATATGAAAATGAAAAAAAATTCATTCAAAAGATACTGTACAGCAAGATTTTTTTTTGCAATTATTTTGTTTTAATTGAAATTTGAAATTTCTTAAAAATGCATTACAAAATATTAATTTGGAAAAATATGTACAAATTTCTTGTAATCTTTCTTCTAGAGGCAATTTATTTATCTTAGCCTTTTTTTTTATTCAGAGATGATTGGTTGAACATAACTATTTCTCTTTTTCTCAAATGAAAAAAAATTGAATTTTTGATACTATGTAATATAAAAAAATAAATATTCGACCAATAAATTATTAATTTAATAGCACTATATTTTCATGTATCCCTTTAATAAATTCATCACGTGGTGCTTGAAAATTTAAAAGCTAAACAACAAAATTTTTTTTGTAGAGACTACAATTATTATTTAGTGGAATTAATAATTCATTGTGACTTTGTTAGCCAAATCATATGGTCCTGTGCATGAAGGGGCCAGAGGTGGGAATGGGCTTTACATATATTTTCAAAATCACATGGTGCATTTCTTAGTCAACTAGAAAGTGATTGTGTTTTTGAGCAACTTACTTTTGTCAAATAATAAGACATGTGGTTCTTGTTTTTTTATGGCCTCCCAATAAATTTGCTTACCACTTTAAAATTAAAAGACGATTTGCATTATTCTTTTGTATTAAGGGACCGGGCAAAAGTTGGAATCCAAACCCATTGGGCTTCTCAAATGAGCCCATTGTGACTGTTGGGTTCAAAATATATATCCATTGATTCTTTTATTGGGAGATTGGTTTGGATTTTTTTTCCATAGTTAGAGATTTTGTGAATGACATGCGTCCCGGTGGTATTGGATATCAATGGCCTCATTGACATGGAATAATAAAAGAAATGATGAAGTAAATATCCAAGAACGCCTAGGTAGAAAATATTTCAAATGACTCAAATATTTGTAAGTTATGTGGTGAACTATAGTCAGAAAAACATTTATTTTTCAATGCCATCAGGCTGCAGCTGTGTGGATTCACTCCCCTCTCCAATTTAGATCCTTCATTCTTCACGGTACTGATTTTAAAGAATGTTAGCAGAATATTTGAAATGGCTTGATATTTCTAGCTAGCTTCAGTTTATGGCAACTATAGAAGCAAGAAATCATCTCGTGTTTTAAGATAAGCAAATGGATTGAAAAGTGATCTTAGTAAGAGCAAAATTTAATTTACAAGAGTTCAATGAAACCCATAGAGATCACTCTCTTCCCAACCGAACATCTTTTCCTTTGGATCCTATAGCTTTGTTGTGGACTCCACTGCTTACAGACACCATTAAGATAAATTTTGATGCAACTACAAACGTGAAAAATTAAAGAGGGAGTATTGGACTTATAGCTTGTAATCATGAGCATCAGATACTGACTTGTTATGTTAAATTTCTTCCTTATCAGACAAATGCGCTCATTCTTGAAGCTCTAGCACTGAGAGAGACTGTTCAGATGACTATTAACTATAAATTTGCCAAAGTAATATTTGAAAGTGATTCAAAAATTGTGATTGATGCAGCAAATAAGAATCAGTCTCCTGCCATTACCATTGATGGTATTATCCAAGACATCTTAAATTTGATTGTGCAGCTTTTCATGCATCTTTCCATTTTGTCAGAAGACTTTGCAATGGAGATGCTCATAGGTTAGCTAGAATTACTCTTAATCATGAATTTTATTTAAATTCTTGCTACCAGTTTTGTTGGTTCAAGAACTCTAAATGTTGTATCTGCCGCTCATTTTTGTTTTTTTGCAATATATCGGACATCGTTTGGAAAAAAATAAAAAAGAAGGGCAAGGAGGGTTATGATAAAAAATAATTGTATATTTGAGAAGGAGTCTATGGCGAGATTTTGGTGGGGCAAAAGGATTCAGAGCATAGGATCCACTGGAAGTCTTGTGATAAGTTGAGTATTTCAAAGTTTCATTGGGGAGTAGGCTTTCGAGATATTAGAGATTATAAACTCGCTCTTTTGGCGAAACAGTGCTGGCGAATAATTTAGGATCCGGATTCGACCCTTGCTTTGTTATTTAAGGCGCGATATTGTCCCCGCTCATCTTTTTTTGGATGCCAATCTGGATTACCAACCAAGCAATTCTTGGAGAAGTTTGATGGATGGTCGGTGGGTAGTGGAGAAGGGATGCAGGTGGCGGGATGAAGATGAGGCGGGAATTCGGATATGGCAGGATAAGTAGATTTCGCAGCTAGAGCAGAGTTGGGCTTTCTCCCCGCCATCAATTCTACAAGCTGATGCTACTGTTGATCAGCTCATTCTGCATCAATTGATTCGATGGAACACTGAGCTTGTGCAGTCCATTTTTTCTTATGAAGAGGCTAATGCTATTTGCTCTATCCCTCTCAGTAGAACGCGAGACAAGGACATATCAAGTTGAAGCAGGACAAAAGATGGAGTATGCATTGTTAAGAGTGGGTACCAGTTGATTCATGACCAGACTTTAAGTCGCACTTATGCTTCATCCTCTATGATGACGCCTTCACCAGTGTGGAAGAAGCTATGGCAGCAAAACATCCCTCACAAAGTTAAGCATCTTTTTCATCGTGCTTGCAGATTCCTGTGGCGGATGCTTTAATCAAAGAGGTTCGGACATTGATCCTATCTGTGGGCTCTGTGGTATTGATCGGGAAAACATTATCCATATATTCAAAGACTGTGTGGTACCTCAACAGGTTTGGCCTCTCTCTCTCAGATCAATTGATAGTAGAATGAGTGAATATGTTGCTTGGTTTGAATTTTCGGCATTGAGATTTGCGAAAGAGCAGCTGGAGTTGTTTTCCATGGTATCCTTGTCTATTTGGCGAGCCAGAAACAAACTTAAACTCCGGCAGGAGCGTTTGAGTATCGAGTTGATAGTTCAGATGACTGTCTCTTACTTATTGGAGTATCAAATAGTTAGTATGGCGCCAAATCTGTCTGCACCAACAGTTGGGTTGAGAAGAGGTTGGTTGCCGCCGGAAGGAAGCTAGTTTAAAATTAATGTGGATACGTCATTAAAAGGTCAGCAGGGTTGTGGGTTTGGTTTCATTGTTAGAGACTCAAGCGGAGAGTTATTGTGGCAGGGGGTGCAACATTCAACTATAGTCGTACCAACTGTTAAAGCAGAGGTTATGGCTGCTTGTTTTGGTTTGTCTAAGGCTTTGGAGTTGGGTCTGCACTCTGTCATTCTTGAGTCTGATTCCATTTTATTGGTCCAGCACCTTAATGATTTCCATAATTCTAATTATGGAACACGACTTCTTATCCTAGATTCTATTGCTAGTTCGTATGCTAATTTTAAATGTATTTATGTCCACCGTTCTGGTAATTGTGTTGCGCCTGAGTTAGCCAAGTTAGCTTTTACTATTATATGTGAGATTGTATGGGTTGAGGAGGTTCTCCCATCCATTGCTCACTTCGTTCATGTTGTTTGGTTGCAAGTAGTTTAAGAAAATTAGTCAATTTTTCTATAAAAAAAATAGATAGCAAAAGCATTATAAATTGCTCTTTCTTTAAATAAGGTTCACTTCTTGTATCCTTTATAATTTTTTTAAAAAATTATTATTACTTTTTATTTTTTTTGGTAAACCATAAACTCATAATTTGGACAAAGCAATTTTTTCCTCCCAAAACATTCGTCAAGAGAAGTTTCTTAAGTATGATGCAATTGGGTCTATAATTATTAATTTGAAAAGAGAAGTTTCAAAGGTTGGAGCAACATTATTACCTTTATGTTTCAAAGATATTTTTTAGTGGCATAATAGTCATTTCAATTTACATTTTAAAATTAAATTTATTTTATTTATAAGGTTAGAAGTTTAACCCTCTATTAAAATTGTATTTAAAAATATACACAAACTAAAAAAAATATATATAAACAAGAAAAAAAGAAGAAGAAAAACTTCATTTGGGGTTGACTTTGTTTGACAAAAGAGAGACATTTTTAACATGCACACGTTGATATGTAGTAATCCAAACACTGCTTTTAAAAGTCATTTCCCGTCCAACCCAATACGGAGCTGACGTCACCGCCGGTCACAATGCACGGCCATCTCTACCCTTACCCATTACCATTTCCACTCCTTCCTTCGAATCCGATTCTTTTTCTCTCTTATCCTATGCTCCTCTTTCCCTCCGGCGCACTTTAGTCCCTTCCACCGTACATTCCCCTTTCTGTTCTTGCCTATGGACCAGATCCGGTCCCTCCACCTATCCACCCGCCCCTCACCATCGGGCGACGGCGGCCGTGAAGACTGTTGGAGCGAAGGCGCGACGGAGACTCTTATACAGGCATGGGGAGATCGTTATGTTAATCTCAACCGCGGAAATCTCCGTCAAAAGGACTGGAAGGAAGTTGCCGACACCGTCAACTCCCGTCAAAACGGCATCAAGCCACGTAAGACCGACGTCCAGTGCAAAAATCGGATCGACACGTTGAAGAAGAAGTACAAGCTCGAGAAAGCTAAACCCCCTCCGTCGAAATGGCCGTTTTATTACCGTCTAGATTCACTCATCGGCGTTAACGCTACCGTTAATCCCAAAAAGAAGTCTGGTGCCGTGACTTTAACCGTGAAATCGAAGTCAATCCCTAAGCTAGAGCTTTATCCTGGTGTGTCAAATTCACCTGAGGCGTCATTGGATGCAGAGAATGACGAGGATGACGATGATATAGGGTTTGATGAGAGAGTAATAAAGAAGCAGCATACAATGGAGGATGTAGATTTCTCCGATGGGGCTGCGTGTAGGGAATTAGCAAGAGCCATATTGAAGTTTGGTGAGATATATGAAAGAATCGAGAGCTCTAAGCAGCAGCAAATGGTGGAGCTTGAGAAGCAGAGAATGGAGTTCACTAAGGAACTTGAGTTTGAGAGAATGAATATGTTCATGGATGCACAAATGGAGCTAGAAAAGAAGTCATTAAAGCGAGCCAAATACACGTCTTCTAGTTCAGGTTAATTCATTTTCTAAATTTATGCTTTTGAATTTATTGCTGATAATATGGTTTGATGAACTGTGAGTTTAGAAAAGAAAGCTAATTTATTGTTTAATTTAATTTTTATGCTTACTAATTTCATGGGTAATTACTAATTAGTGTGTAGTTGTTCATTGCCAGTTTACTTGTATCAAGAAGGAAAACATGAAGGTTCTTATTTTTGCTTTTGTTGATTCAAATTTAGTTATTGGAAAGTTGTTTTATTTTTGCTCTTTTATGGAACTTTTGTTAAGTTCTGGACAGGAAATTGACGGTTTGTGATGTGATATAGAGTTATTTGGGGTTTGAAATAATTTTCATGGAAGTTTTTCTTTATTTTTTGCGACCAAGATAGACAAATTTTGTGCAAGAAATTAAAAGTTTAAACTTCCAAGAGTTTTCTTGATTGGAATTTGAGGGGAGTCGAGGAAAACATAGTCAAAACTGAACTGGTGTAAGTACCTTGGTGTGTGCTCATATAAACATATTTTGGAATTGCATGTAGCTGCTTTGCCCTTGTTTCATTCAAACTTTGCCTGATATACACTGGCTTGGCAAGGGAGACTTTAAACAGCTTGCAGTTGACTTGTCCTGCTACTTGATTACACCTATTACATTGTGAGATAAGAGTTTTTGTTGACCATGCTTACTAGAAATGATTTAGAGTTTGGCCTATGTGTTTTGGCTCAATGATACTATTGTATGTCTCCAAGGTTGTGAGGTTGTGAGTTCAAACTCCAGTCAAATCCTAATTAACTGAGAGGGAGAGAGAGAGAGAAGCTTAAGGGTTTTAGAATTGGATGATTTTCTGGAGCTTTGTAATTGTATTTCTTGCTTCTGTCTTTATAGAAGTCAGTTGCTTTAAATAATGTGAACAGTTTATTTTGTCTTCTAAAACCCCACAGAGGGGAGGGAAAGCAGACCAGGATAAGAGATGCAAATGTGGGCTATGCATCTGATGTTCTTTAGCTGTCACAAGGCTTGTGATGTTGACGGTATTTTAAATGTCTATTAATTCTCAAATCTTAAACAGATTTCAATTATGCTGTAAAATAGAAGGTAGTTGCATTTTGAGTGGTCATGTCATGTACATGCATTCATAATCATCTTTGGACATTTTTATCATATATGATAAGATAGAGCATACAACTTAGATGCATTTTGCTTGGCATTCAATGTCTGTCTTTCTGTTCAAAATGCTCATGAATGCATTAACCAACAGCCACCGACATGCATGTGCTTGCGGGTTGCAGCATGTACGCATTCACCCAGAGCTTTCCAGATGGTTAACTTTATGCTTTACCCTTTTCTATTACCATCTTCTCCTGTCTGTTTTGAATAAATGGATCTGCAGTCATCAAAAGGTTGTTATTGCAATGCTAGTGAAATTAATGTTGCTGTTAAACTTGAGATTGCCTTACGTTCAAGTTCTACTAAGCGTTTGATGAATTGGGATATTTCAAAAACAGGGAAGAAGTTATAGGTGAGATCAATTGAGCATTTGAATTCCATGCATAATGCTATGTACAAATCTCCATGAAAGCGTTCTTTGGATCACTCAGCTCCATACTGGAGAAGTTATCTGTTACATCATCAACAGATTCAAATTCGGAGCTTTTGTAGATGATTAGTGTGGAGTGTATCTATTGTTGTAACGTTATTCAGTGTAAATGATTAAGTTCTGCTACAAGTTCTGTTCATCTGTAGTGTTGTAAACCGTGAGTAATCCGGGTGACCTCCTACATTCCCAGGCATCTTATTGTTTTTTAAGTTATGAATATGATAAAGCTGTCTCTCAATAAAGTTGATGCTGATTGATCACTTCTCCTTTTTGAATGATGTTCATGGGACACCCTTAAGATATGAAAAGAAATTAGGTTTATTTTTTACTATTTAATTGTCACGACACTCATTATTTAAGTTTTGAGGTCAAAATAGAAATCAAAATTTGCAGGAGATTTCTAAGGCATTTACACCAAGGAGATTTGGCATTAGGTAGGGTTGCATCAAATATATTAGGCCATGTTTGGTTTGTTTTGAAAATGGATGAATGTCTTATACTGAACTAAATGAATAGAATTAGTCGTTAATTCAAAATTTTACTTAAAAACCAGTATCATTTTAAGATGAATTGAAATTATTCAATTTTACATAATGAAATTTTAGTTTAAGAATTGTATTCCATCTCAGTTACAGAGTAAATTATTCCATTACTTGCCTGCTCTGTTTCCATAACTGGCAGCTCTAATGGCAACTACTTTCACTTCTAATGCATAGTAAGACTTAACCCTGCTTGGAATAAATGAATTCTACATTTTAAGTTGATTGGAATGTTAGAAATATGCTGTAAAATGAATTCCCATCTTTGGATTCGCATTGCACCCATTAAAGTGAACAGCTGCATGTGGGGTTGAAAATATCATTACCCAACTGCTCCAATAGGAAAGCTACTTGAGGGCTTTTGTGAATTCTAAGTTCTGTTACTGTGCCAAAATACTATTACAGCCATTAAAAATGGCTATATGGATGATAAAAAAAAAAAAATCCATGTTCAGAAAGGGAAAAAAATGTGCATGCAAACACTGATTAAACAGTATAATTAGGCTAATATTGTTTCTCTGGGTTATAGTGTATGAGGTCAGACTCAGACCTCAAATCCAGATAGTTCTCATCTCCTTTAAGAATTTCTGATATGTGAAAAATATAAATAGGCTAATTGAACAGTGCATAGAACAATTTTGATACAATAAACTAGACTAATCTGAATTATTCGGAGAATCTCCCTTAGTTTCATTCTTGATTGGAAACATAAACTGAAAAGCCAAGTTCTTGAAATCAACATTAACACGAGCTAAGGAAGAAGGAAAAGAAAAAGAATAGATATATATATATATATATATATAAATATATTAAAATACTAAAATATATAAGGGAATTGACTAAAATCAATATTGACAAACCCATCTTGACTCAACTCAGATGAATTTTGACTAAAATTCCCAATAAATCCACTGCAAGCAGGAAATTCAGAGAAATTTGGTGGTAAGTTACTGGGATGATCATGGAGAAAAGGAGGAGAAGAAGAAGAACAAGAAGAAGAACAAGAAGAAGAATCCGCAGTATAATTAGCCAAACGAGCTTTAGCAATGGCAAGATCAAGTTGTAGTTCAACCATTTTTCTCTGCAACAAAGCAATGGCACCAATGCAACCATAAACAGGATCTCTAAGCCTTGCTTCAGCTTCATAAGCTAAAGAATTGACAGTATCTTCTCTTTGCTCTTCAGGAACTTCAGTGAGGATCTTGCTTACGTTGCTTGCACCAAAAACTTTGTGTACTTTTGCGAACTTCTTAGGCTCATCGGATCGAAAATAGGGCGCGAATATGCAATTTGGTATGCATCTTCTTTTTAAGAACTTGCAGGCTGCACATGAAGAGCTTGAACGAGGCTCTTGACTTCTCATTGCTTCATATATCACAGTCCACCTTCTCTGTCCTATATGCTTCACAACCATTTACTATATATACACACATTATTTATGTGCCCCAATTACTACATAGTTGATAATACTAATTTACTGTTGTTCTGTCCTATTCGCTAGTTGGTTACAGCCTCGTGCAAATAATGCGAAAGTCACAGGTTTCGAGACCTACCAGGCTATTTCATTCGTTTAATAAACTCAGGTTTGAGACCTATATGGACCATATTTATGTTGGTTTTGGTTTTATTTCAGTTATACTCAGAGATGCCTTCAACTCGAGTTTGTTTAATAAATTTAATAAAAAAAACTTTTATTGCTTGGTTCAATCATTGTTGGTGTGGCCTATTAGCTCAGTTGGTTAGAGCGTCGTGCTAATAACGCGAAGGTCGCAAGTTCAAAACTTGCATTGGCCACTTTTATTTTATTTGTGGTTTAATCTCAGTTATATTTAAAGATGAGTTGAATTGTTCGTTTGATAAATTTAATCAAATAGGCTTTTATTACTCAATTCAATTATTATTGGTGTGGCCAATTAGCTCGTATAGCTTAGCTGGTTAGAGCGTCGTACTAATAAAGCAAACATGGATAATTTTTATTTTGTTTCTGGTTTGATTTCAGTTATATTT
>CANUEX010193270.1:0-13251 GCA_948099535.1 Jatropha multifida | reverse complement strand
TAAAATTCAAAATTGAGGTTTTAACCATCATCAAATTGCTCATTAACAAACTCATTTAAGTTAAAATCAAGCATAAAAATCAAAGGAAATATAGTGTCCTTCACCCACCATAGGTTCGGCCACTCTTATAAATAGTAGGGGAAATGCTTTCTTTTCAAAATAAACACACTTACTTAAAAGAAACCTTTCAAAGACTCATTAATCATCAAAGAAAACAAAAGCAAGAAACAAATCAAAGGGGCCTTCCTCTAAGGGAGGTTCGGCCACTCTTAGTTTCATGGGAAGGAAATGTTTCCCTTCCCTTCCAAGCATCTTATCATGCTTAAGAGTCATAGGAAATCAAGTTAAAATAATCAAATAACCATTTCTCCAACACAATTCACAATTTCTCAAAATTCATACAAAAAAATCTAAAAATTGAAACTTGAAGAAAATGAAAAGGGAAATAAAATAATAATGCACTAACCTTCAAAACAAGCTTAAAGAAGCTTGGAGAGCCTCAAATCTTGGCTTTCTCCTTCCCTTTTAAAGAGGGTTCTCCAACTTCTTCAAAGTAGGAAAAATTCACATTAAAATCAAGAATTAATAAAAGAAATAGATGGAGCATGATTTAATGCATCAATTACAAGTCTAAACCTTGAATTCTATTTATTAATTCACAAAACTCAAAAATTACAACTTACTTACTTGGGTAGTAACTCCAAATTCCTTTATTTACGAACTCCAATTTCCTACTCCTTAGCTTAGGTCTTAGTGTCTACTTACTAATTCAAGGCTTAATTAAGTGATTTGGGGGAGTTTAGAGGTAGAGAAATGGAAATAAAATGGAGAAAATGAGAGAAGAGAAGAGAGGAAAGTGGCGTTGGAGGAGTGGAGAAGAAAGGTGAATAGTGTTTGATGAGTTGTCATTTTTAAGTAGAAAAGTCAAACTTAACTACTTAGTTTTATGCCAAATGAATGGCTATGATCAAGTCAAGGTATTCTCATCCAATGGCTCTCAATATTCATCAAATAATTCCCCTCTAATTATTATTTAACTCCATCAATTTGTTAATTAATTCCATAAAAATAATTCCTCAATTATTCCTTAACATACAACACTAGAAATTCTCCAGAAATATTCATGAAGTACTTTCTACCCACCTAAATCATGCAAACATGCTCCAAAATATTAAATAAAACATTAGACATGCATAGTAATTTTTTCAAACCGAAATAATACCAAGTCTTGGACCGATGGTACTATTCACAGACCGGTAAATCATTATTACTGACACTGCAAAAGACTCTGAAAAATGGACTATTACATAAGTCCACAGCTTTGCCTCAACCACAAGGGAGATAGTCGGTATCAAACCAAATATCATGTCCCACAAACTCAGCATCGACCTAAGCTTTAAACTAGTTAAGTAGAAAAAGCGAAACCATGGTTTTGAGAGACAGCAAGTCATAGTTGTCGAGGTTGATAAACTTTTAAGGCATAATTCATAAGAGAGGCAAATTATCTAGAATGGCTAGCGAACATAGTCTTGGTGCCAAAATCTAATGGAAAGTGGAGGCTATGCGTTGATTTTATAGATTTGAACAAAACATGTTTAAAAGATCCTTATCCTTTACCTAATATTAATAAACTAGTATACTCAACATCTGGATATGAAGTGTACAGCTTTGTGGCTGCAGTAGTTGGGTATCACCAGATAAGAATGAATGAATTAGATGAAGAAAAAACTAACTTTGTCACCGATCGAGGCATCTATTGCTATCAAGGCATGCCTTTTGGATTAAAAATGTAGGGGCAACATATCAGAGGGTAGTCAACAGCATGTTCAGAGATCAGATCGGACAAACTATGGAGGACTATATGGATTACATGATAGTGAAGAGTATTCGAGCTGCTGATCATCCCAAGGACTTGCAAGAAGCATTTGAGATCTTGAACAAGTTTAGTATGAAGCTCAACCCAAGCAAATTCAAGTTTGAGGTAAAAGTTAGGAAGTTCCTTAGCTTTATGATATCGCAGAGAGGGATAAAGTGAACCCTGAGAAGATAAAGCTAATTCTGGAGATGCAAGCACCCATAAACATCCATGAGGTATAGCATTCGAATGGTCGAATTATCACCCTAGGACGATTTATCTCCTACATAGCTAGAAGATGCATGCCTTTTTACCAAACCTTAAAGCAGCAAAAAGGTTTCAGATGGGACGATAAATGTCAGCTCGCCTTTGAACATATTAAGGACTTCTTGTCCTTTGCTCCCCTTCTAAGCAAACCCAAGAAGGATGAGCCCCTATACTTGTATTTAACTATTATTGAAAGCTCCAACGTGCCCGTGCTGATTAGGGAAGAAGAAGGCGAACAATACCCTATTTATTATGTAAGTAAGGTCCTTAGAGGCTCCAAGCTATGATATCCAAGCGTTGAAAAGCTAGCATTCGCCATCTTGACATCGGCCAACCATCTGCACCACTACTTTCAATCCCACCTTGTAATCGTCCAAATTAACCACCCATTGAAGAAAATCTTACACAGAGCTAAAACCTCTGGAAGGTTGGTGGAATGGTCAATCAGATTGTGTAAATTCGATATGAGATAAGAACCCCGCACTACAATGAAGGCACAAGTGCTTGCTAACTTTGTAGCTGAATTTTTTAGTGAAGATGAATTGGGCAATCCGAGAGTTGAATTACTAAGCCTCAACAATAACACTTGGCAACTGCACACATATGCGGCCGTAGGAAGCTTTGGAGCAATAGTAGAGGTAACCTTTTAAGGACCAGGAAAGATAAAGGTATACTATGCGGTACGCCTAGACTTCTCCACAACAAAATAATGGTGCAAAGTATGAAGGCTTAATAATGGGACTTAAGTTAGCCCTTGAGGTACAAACTCCAACTCTCTATATTTTTCTAGACTCATAACTAGTAGTTAGTCAAATCACAAAGGCATTCACTACCAAGGAGCCGAATCTAGTCAAATACCACACTCTAGTTTTATCCCTCCTATGCAAATTAGAAGAAGAAGGATGTACTTGGACCAAATAGATCGATCAAACAATAAAGAAGCAAATGCCATAGCTAAAGTCGCTACACGAAGAGATGAGTTACCAAGAGGAGTTGTGGCTGAACACCAAGCCTGCTCGAGCTTTGAGGAAAAAGAGATCTTGGTGACCCAAACTGAAAGTAGTTGGATGAGTCCAATCATTTACTTTTACATTAGCAGCAAAGCTTGAGAATTAACTTAGACTTAGCAGAAGAGCTTAGAGAAAACGCTGCAGTTCGGACTGAGGCATATAAACAAAGAGTGAGGAGGTATTTCAACAAGCAAGTCGAAGCCAAGCGATTTAAAGGAGACAAGGTATGGAAAAAGGCAAAAATCACTAAAGGGTCAGCATGCGTAAGAAAGTTAAGACAGAAATGGGAGGGCCCTTATGAAGTATCAAAGTAGTTAGGTCCAAGCATGTACAAGTTAAGAAAGATTGCAGGAGCCAAACTATCTCAGACTTAAAATGCTGACAACCTCAAAAAAGCATATTGTATTACTCTATCTAGTAATATGTAAAGAAAATTTTTGAAATAATAATAAGGCCTCAGGTTTTTCACTTATTGTATCATGCCCTCTAAAGACAGAAAAGGGCATGATACATTTAGTTTTTCCTAAAGGTTCCTACTTGAAAATTGTTTCCTCTTGTGTAGCTCAAGCATTCGCCTAGTAGCCTAAATGGCCCAAATTGCCAAGTCCATAGTTCGGACATTCTTCTAGTGGCCTATGCGGCCCATCTCACCAAGAGTCCATAACTCGGACATTCTTCTAGTGACCTAAGCAGCCCAATTTGCTAAGTCCATAGTTCGAACATTCTCCCAGTGGCATGAGCGGCCTAGTTCGCCAAGTCCATAGTTCGGACATTCTCCTAGTGGCCTAAGCGACTCATTTCACCGAGTCCGTAGTTTGAAACATTCTCCAAATAGCCAAAGCGGCCCAATTGGCTAAGTCCATTGCTCGGACACACGCAATCTGCCAAAAAGCTAAAACGACCTAATTTGTTAAGTTCATAATTTGGACATACTTAGTTTGCAAAAATTTTAAGACATGTCAAGTCAACAAAATTATAAGTTCATATTCTAGATATAATCTAGTTGCCAAAGTGGTTTAGGCAGCCCAAAGTTTGGATACATATAAAAAAAAAAAGAAACCAAGCATAAGCTAGGAAATAAAGATGCTAAATAGATGAGGCACAAAAGAAGCAAAGCATTTAACAAAATAACTTCTCAATTTCATTTAGATAAACACATTGCATCAATAATTACAAAAAGCTCCTACAATAAATTAAAGACAAAAACCTATAAAATAGCCTAAGTATTTACATCCCTTTTTAGTGGAGAGGGCAAACTTTCCCTTGAGGAGCTCGGTTGGGCACCATCACCCTCTGCTCTCTCGCCACCTTCCTCCTCTTCCTCCTCATCAACCCCTTCTGGATAAACATCATTTACCCAGCCCAAGTTGACACTCGACTGCTTTTTCTTAAGTTTGGCTGGGATGTTAGACTAAAAGCTTAAGCAAGCCCTAGCAAGATCCTCCTCCAGAGACTCCTCTTGTCTCCTAAGCTCTTATAGATTGACCTTCACATCCTTCATTTGTTTTTCAAACTCTTGCATCCGGACCTCCATAACTTTATTTTTATTCAAGAGTTCCCAGTTCTCCTCTTTTAGTTTATCTAGATTTGAATCCCACGCAGCAAGTTCGGCCTTATGTTGGGACTCTTACTCCCTTATAGTGGTCCCAACATCTTTTAAAGCAATCTCCATTTCATTCTTTTTAACTTCCATTTCTAAGAAAGCAGATTTCAATCTAGTCAGCCTGACATACTGGAGATTATTGGCATTCACCACCAGAAACAAACACTACTTCAAGAAGTCTTTCATTGCCAAATCATCCATATGCTAGAACTACCGAGCATCGGTAGAAAACATGCAAGCACGAGCTAACTCTCAACTAGGCCTATCATCTTGGACACTACAGTTACCAAACACTGGTTAACAAGAAATATTATCAGAGGTCTGTAACTTTAATAGGAGGAAGAGGAGGACCTGAAACTGGGTTAGGAGAAAATGCAAAAGCAAGCACAGAAGCAGGCACTTCCCCTGCCCTTTTTCTCAAAGACTCAGTAGGGGGACTCAAGACAAGAGGCTTGACAAATGACTCTACACCAGTTTGTTGAGTCTCTAGTTCTACTGAGGGCACCTCTTTTAAACCCTCAGTGGCTGCTTTCTTCTTTATAACATCAGTGATCTTGCTCAACTTGGAGCCGTTACTTTTCTTAGGGGCCATATCTGCACAAAAATAAGAAAGAAAAATTAAAAGATGTTAGTTTAAACAATCAAAAATGAAGTAATCAATGGACGAAAAGTACCATGGTTAGAGAGATTAGGTCTATTGGATCCACTAAGCGAGCAGATGGGATAAACTTTAGCTATCACTTGCTTCAGGTCCACACAACTGAGCCCTAGGGCCTTTATCAACTTAGCAACACCTCGATCATAAGGGGTCGGCGACTCTAGAAGGAAGTGATGTGGATCCAAAGACCAGTGGTTCAGAATATTGAAACCCCCCAAGAAACTTAACTATAAAGTACTTAGACTTTCAATTCTTCAAGGATAAAATCTTAGACTTCTTAGCAAAGATATTACAGTTTTTCTTTGCCTGGAGATAGCAATGATTCTCGTTAGAGCAAACGGAGAAATGGTATAACTCCCGAACTACCCTAGCCGAAAAATTACTCCCATCCTTACAAGCTAGTGCAATTATACTATAGAGGAACCCCAAGCCATTGGGATGTAACTGGTTAATGGGATCTGATAGCCGTTGAAAAATGATTTCAGATGTTCAGAAAGGGGAAGCCGAACCCTTGATAAAAAACTTTCATCATACATCATTATTGAATCTTTATCTAAGATAGAGTTCACCCTCATGCCTTCAGAAGGTCTGATCAACCTATATTCTAGCGAAATGTTATATGTATTGTATATGTCTAACAATTCACCCTCATCGATGTCGGAGGTCACATTGGCAATCTAAACGTTCTCCTTTCTCCGCTTCGCTTTGCCTCACCCACCCCTAAGGCCACTTCCTTAATATGCTCATCGCTAGATTGCTCATGCAATATTTGGACATCCTCATCGCTAGAAGAAACCATGACCTCAAGCGAAGAAGAAAAAGAAAATGAAAGAAGCCTTACAAGAGAGAGAAAATCTAAAGAGAGCAAGTGTAGAGAGAGAAGCTCTGGAGTCCAAGTTCTTCAAGATATGCCAAATGAATAAGGAAATGACCCTTATATAGGCTATGTGAGGCATATGAAGAGTCACCCCATTTAAAGAGGCAACTCCTTGAATACCCTGAGCCAGACCAATGCCGCAAACTCTGCGAATCTCAGTTGCCATAAAAATTAAAAGTGGCGACACCATTATGGCTCATTACCTGAAAAAAATAAATAAATAAAATAATATAAATGATAATTGATCGCAAAAAATTATTCAAAAAATATTACATTTGAACATAAATGATCAAATAACTTATAGGGGGACTATTACTAATATATAATAATATAATAAATAATATCAGATTCCTAAATCAACTTTAACTAATAATTAATTTACGATTCATGATCATTATCATATACGGATTACTTGGATTTCATTATATATATCTCAAATTTACTCTACAGGGTGGGGAATTTTCACAATTTACCATACCTCTAATTCAGAGAGCTTAACAGTAAAGATTGTTTTTTTTTATTATGTAGATTGATTCAATTAACATGCTTCCCCTGGGGCTTTCATTTTTATATAAGATCATTCGCTCAACTCTTCAAAAATTAAAAATAAGAAGAGTAAATTATTGTTTGATTATCGGTAGATAATTAAATAGAGCTCTGATAGACGGCGCGATTCGTTCCACGGCACGGCACATATTCTATAATTATGGTGGGCCACAGTTAGTCAGTTGTACAACATAATGTATATGTAGTGTGATAGGACAGTATGTACAATTCTATTCAAAAGAAAGGTTAAAACAGACAATACACCGATAACAACACTTGGACATGACATCAACAACTTGTTTGGAGAAACACGTGGTTTGCCTGTACAGCACCTGAGACTATAATTATTGTGACTATTAGGAAGCTTACTGTCTGGCTAAGAATTAACGCTATGTATATCTTTAAAAAAAAAACACCATTTATGTGTATATACATAAGAACTATGATAAAAAAATGATTAAATTTGGTAAAGTTATTATTCTTAAGAAATTATTAATTTGATTGATTATATTGATTTTTATACTTAATATTTAAAAATTTTATTGTTACAACAAGAAAGAATATATTGAGCTTCTAAAATAATTTTTTTTAAGAATTCTCATTATAATATTTTTTTAAACAGGAATTTTTATTATAGTTAAATGTCATGTACTTTAAAAAACTTATTATCCATAATAGTAAAGAATGTATGTGATTCCTATTTGAACAAAGTTAGAAATATAATCCGGACTGAAACATACAAAGCCACATCATATATTAGTAACATCTGCATTTACATGTTAATAGGCATTAACGCATTATTAAAAAATAATAAATCATAGGTTACAAAAGTTAGGGACATTGGTAAGGAGTTGAGCGTACAAACGTAAAAGACTCATCTTAAGAGACTAACCAAACTATACATCGGCTTGCTTTCCTGTAAATATGGTTGACATCTTGAACCAACCTTCAGGAATTGCTGATAAAAAATATAAGGAAAGAGAGATCATCAGTAGAAGTCTATTCACCCTTAATCATTTTAATCACCATGGAGCTATTAGTGCTGCACACAATTTGAATTTATTGACTTAAAGTACTTGACATGTATGTATGAATTTTTTTGGGCCCAATTTAATTTATTAAATGCGTGAACCCATAAATTATAAATGAATTGATTTTGCACGAATTCAATATAAATCCACAGATAAGTAGGTGATAAATAATAAAATACTTTAAAAAAACATAACTATTTGAGGAAACTTACCAAAAAAATTACATATACTTAGAAGTAAATTATACAATAATTTTCACAAACTATAAATATATTTTAATAACAATATTAAAATCAAATTTCTTAATTTCATCATCATAATCATTACAAAAATGACTCGGCTAATCCAATTCATTATATCTTCAAACTCACCGGATTGACTTTGATCGCCATATTAAATCAAGTTAAAACTATTTTAAGTATACTTCAATAACTATATTAAAATCAAATTTCTTAATATCATTAGTCATAATCATTTCAAAGCTGATCCGAGTAATTCAACCTATTATATCTTCAAACATCCACTAAATTGAGTTGGATTACACAAATTAGATTGAGTTAAGACGAATCACGTGAAGTCCTATGGACTATCACTTTCAAGGAAAAGAGCATTAACCCAATTGTTTGCCAATTTCAATTTGCCTATTACCAATAGTAGCTTTGGATAGTTTGCTTTTTTTATACTAAATTCTAATTTAATTGCAATATATATCATGCAAAATCAGTCCTACTAAAAAAAATGGAAACATAAAAAATAAACACAATCCTTAATTTGATAAACACAATTAATTGTTCAACAACTGCTAATTAACCACAATTAACAACTATTATTAATTGAAGACAATTAACTATTGCACTTTCATTTAATTACTACATTTTCATAAATTAAATTGACTTCTTAATTAATTCAAGATTCACGATTACCATTAATGAAATACTATTAATTATTTGACTCTTGTAGAAATTTAAAAGACTATCAAATTAACAATTAACAACATAATATAGGACGCTAACCAGATATTTCATAAGATAGGGATCGATTTGAGTCGAGAGAAGAACTTTAATTAGTATCTAAGAGATAATTAAATTAAAAAAATTAACTAAAATTATTATATATTTATTTTAAATGAGAAATAATTTAATTCTAAGTAAATAAATAAGTCTTTTAACCTTACACCACAACAATAATTTGGCTTATACTTTTGTATATTTATATAAATAAACAGATGACATCCATCTAAAATTATTCTCTATGTAAGTTAGTTCATTTATATTATGGCCTAATATATGATTTCATCATCAACTTTGTAAATTGTTGCAATATCATCATAAAGTCACCTTTGTTCTACATGCACCCTAATTATGAGCTTTAGTGATAATTGCGCCCTAATTAGTAATCACAGTTAATTTTCTGAGTTAAAATTGTAAATAGTGGGACCCAAATAACCCAAATGGTTAACTTAACTCAATACCTCTTATTTATTGATGTAATTAGTATGTTTTTGGGTTGGTTATGCTTCCTTAATATATTCTTAATTAATTTAATATTTTTAAATAAAAAATGAAAGAGATGGTGGAAATATAAACTGAATATCTTTTAACATTATATATATATATAATATTATATAAAATTATTGGATGGAATTTATCAAATGCTTATCCTATCCATGATAACTTAAAATTCTAGACTTACTAAAGCCTTACAACTGATTCATTTGTCTTTTTTAACATGTGTAGACCTAACCCAAAATATGACACCTATAATATTTCTAAATCCAAAACATGACACCTATAATATTCTTAAACCAAAAATATGATGCATGGTTCTGCTGCAATTTCCAAAAAGTATCGTGTATATATATCCATGAACTCATTAAACATACCAAGATAAGTTATTGGAGCAATATATATATCTCATGTATAAACAAAATCAAAATGCGTCTTCAGATCCTCCACACATTGGAGATTAAGCTGGATTTTGGCTTGAATTAGCAGGAGCTTGACTGAGTTGGCTTGTATTCAGTTCTATCTGGGATTGGTAATTAGTTCTTATCTTTTTTCTTGGATTGTATTTCTTTCTAGCTACATCATCCTTAGGTCTTGCCTCATTGACATATGACACATTTGAAGTTGCAGGCATCTATCACAAACATGTAAAAAATTACATTGCAATTGTTGAATGAAAAAAATGGTACTGATATGGTACATTTGGAAGAAAACAAATAACGATTAAACTCTAACCTTGGTATAAATTGTCCCACTCTTAGAAAAAATTCTTACACCATATCCTTGCATAACCTGCATAAGTAAATGTAGTTCTTGAAATTAATATTCAACATTTATTAGCTCAATAATTTCAAAAAGGCTGCAATAAAATAGTAAAAAAGTGCATATACACCAACAATTATAAATGGTAGTTGATGTTAATAACATCAAGTAAAATTTTATATGTATTGACCTGTTTCACTTTCTTTCTCATGATAGAAGCTGAAGTTCCAATTGACTGAGGTTGAGTACCCTTTCCTTTCTTCAATTCAGCTCTCTTATATGTTCAGTTGCCTTCTGAGTTGGTTTCGGAGCAAGGGGCTGCTCCTTTCTTGGACACCCCCTCTTATTATACCCATAGTCCCAACAATGTTGGCATCGCATCACAACTCCTTTCCTGCTTATCTTGGAGTTTATGCTCTTTTTAGGTTCTTCATCAGCATCTTTGATCCTATTTATCTTCTGCCTTTCAAGCTTTTTATTAAATTCAGGAGGAAGAATGGGAGAATCAGGAAATTCAGTCCAAGTATCTTTCCCACCAAGCGAAACAAGACCATACTGATATGTCTTGTTGTAGCTCTCCTTCTTTAGTGAACCATCTACATAATCAAGTATTTAATGCATCATATGGTGGATACATGAAATCGCATGTGAACAGGGAGTACCAAACAATTGCCAGGCTCTGCTTGAGCAAGTATTATCATTAAGTGAAACAACAAATGCAAATTCACCAACTTAGACTTGGAACATGTTACCATCTAAAGGCTTGGGTACGCAACATGAAGTACCAAGTTTATTAGACTCAATTTTTTTTCTAATTCTTGGGCCAAACCCATTTGTCCATTTCTTAATCTTCAACTTATTAAAGAAGTTTCTTTCCATCAACATAGTTCTAATCTCCTCAAGCATCAAAATAAGTGGCTTTGTCCTTGCCTCACGTATGTATCCATTAAATGTCTCTGCCATATTACTTGTAACGTCATCCACCTTGCTCTCAATACTCTGGAATGCTCCACAAAACTTGGTTTTATCCCTTTTAAGGAAATCAGTAGCTGCATCAGGTGATATCTTATGTAATGCTTCCAATTTGCTTTTGAACTCAGACTCATACGTCGAGTATACCGCTGCCCAATATGTTTTCTTGTATGCTTCTCCTCTATATACCTTCTTCCAATTTGAGTGTATATGCTTTGCACAGTTTCTATCTTCAGCATAAGGTACAAGTCACCTAATTGCAAGATCCAAACCCTTACAAAAAATAGACAAAAAAAATGTTAGGAAACTAAAGGTGATGCCTGTTATGCACATGTGAACGAAATGATATAAGCATAACAATTACCTTTTGCTGGTCACTAATGATCGTGAGTCTGATTCCCACATTAATATCTAAGTCCCCAAAGAGCAAAGAAAGAAACCAATTCCAATTAGCTCTCTCTCTCTTTCAACCATAGCCCATGCAATGGGAAACATCTGGTTATTTGCATCCCAGCCCATTACACTTAATAACACCCCACCTAAAAATGTCTTTAGAAAACAACCATCTAATGTGATACAAGGTCTATATCCTTCCTTAAATCCTTTACGCAAAGCTAAGAAACAAATGTATGGTCTTTGAAAAACATTTGGACCTCTAATATTATTTGCTTCACACTGAATCACAAATGTACCCTCTTTGTCCACCCTTTTCAACTCAGCAAAATATGACCTCAACTTTTCATAATGTGATGTAAGTGAGCCAGCTAGTTTGGCCATGGCTCTCAACCTTGCTCTATAACAAACATTTTTTTAATAGTCATTGCGTACTTGTCTTTTATATCTTTTATCATATTATTAACATTATAATTAGGATCTTTCTTAATTTGGCTTAGGAACTCACTAGCCAAGAAGGAGGCATTTGCTTGTCTATTTGTTAAGGATCTAAAGCAGACATGCCCTTCTTTATAGGACCTAATCACCCACGACTTATCCTTCGCCCTAGTACTAGCATATAAGCTCTAAGGACAATTTTCTATACATCTACACAAGACCTTATTCTGTTAACTCTTCTTCCAAGTTATATTAAACCCTTGACAAAGTGCGTACTTCTTAACAGCTAATATAAGTTGCTCATTAGCAGTAAATATCAAACCAACACCAATTTTAAGCTTGTTATGGTCACAAGTCGGATCATAGATATTTTTTCTTTCTCATCTCAAAAATACCTCTTTACTGCTGCAAGATGATGAGAACAAATCATCTGTTTTCTTATAATCACTTAGTTTACTAGCCCATCACAAATTATCTGACTTTAGGATTTATAGTCTCATTGCCCTCATCAAGACCCAAACCTAACCCATAATCAACTATTATATTCATAAGTTTCTTCTTGTTTTCTCTAGCAATTACACACTCTTCATCATCTGCGTCATCCTCGGCAATTGAATCCTCATCGCTACTTTCATCCAAAATATGAAACGTGTATATATCCCCCTTAATAGGTACGTTAACTCCCCCTTCTGGAATTTCAAATTCACTAACATTTGTGGTAAATTGTGGTACAATATCCTCCTGTTCACTTGCAACAATTGGTGTCATATTATCACTTTGTACAGTCTCATCTTGGTACTTCAGAGAAAACCTACAATACGTCAGTTGTCAACTCCACAAACCATTTTATAAAGCAATACCATGCAATAATATCTGGGGATGATGATATGAATAAAATATTCTTCTATTAATAATTATATTATATTTAAAACAATTAACTAATATATGAAAATTCTAGATCTATTAAATACATACCAGTCTTACTTCTTCTTAGTTATAAGCAATTTAGAGCTGCTTGATTTACTATTAAACACACATTATGCCAGCTGGTGGTGCCTCCGATGGTGTATTGGGTTCGGATGTAGAGCGCACCGCAGCTGCTGGGCAAGTTTTTGCAGGTCCTGCGGGGCCTAATCAGGGTGATCTTGTTCAGCAGTTGGTAGCTACATTGAGGCAGGCTGCGTGTAGGGGTGTGAGTCCAGCACCCCTACCCATGGTGCATTACCATGGCAACCCTATGGACAAAGTAAGGCTATTGGAGACTAGAATAGCATGTTGGAAGGCATGGGTGCCGAGAATATGAGAGGGGAGACCCGGCGTAATGCTCTCCGCCG